>PVIH01004488.1:75000-93999 GCA_004025045.1 Sigmodon hispidus
TGCTGACCTTCACATACACACTCAAACACACTTATACATCATACACATACACAGACAACATACATACACCAATCATATACATTGACACCATAGACTCAATCTCGATGTTGTACCTTGCAGTATACTTGGCCACCCATTACCCAAAACCTCTTCTCCTCCCAGGAGCCTCTGCAGTGTCTACAGTTTCTCTTAATTCCTAAGGCAGGATTAAAGCAAGAGGAAGAGGTGAATGATTATAAACACTTATTATCTTATCCACAAACCTGACTATCAGAACCACACACATGCAGAGGGCCTGTTCCTAAGTTCCATATTGTTCCCAAGAAAGCAGAAAGCTACATTTACTAAATTCCTGTAAGTATGAAATATGTCTGAAACACAATAAATTCCCAATACATATTTATAAATAAATTAATGAGAACATCTAGAATTTAAGCCAGATCTACCCCCATCCCAATCTCACTTCCAGAAATGGACTATAGTGTGTGGAGGAGAGAGTGAGCTCCACACCTACCTGGGGCAGCCAGATTCTATCCTGGGCATCTGAAGTGTGAATGTTCCGTGTTCCCTGAGAAAGACTGCAATTAATTTTAGGACTCCACTAAGATTGGCAGGTTTGCTGGGATCTACAAGCTGCCTGGTTTTATCAGCTTTTAGCCACTAACTGTCTTTATTGCTTACAGTCAAGGAACTGTAAGGTTTACCACAAACCTGGGCTTTCATCATCATGGGCCTAACTTCAGGTGATGGCAAGATCCTAGAAAAATAAATTTAATTCCACTTCATGATATTGTATGCTACTCTACCTTGGAGGTAGAGACCAGTTGCTCATGGCAGACTGCTGGGAGCCAAGTCCCAGCTGTCTTGTTACTAGACATTCCATGAGCATAAAATTGCATAAATCTCAGACATCTCGGAGGATGACTTTCATTGTTCTTTCCCCATATGTTACAAGAGAACAGTCTGGGGTGCTCTGCATGTGTGGCAAGCTGAAATGGGGGGGGGGGTTCCTGTGAATTTTCCTATCAGAAAGCCAAAGGAAGTTAAACTATTTTTTAAAATACTGCAGGTAGAACTCATACTTTCTGGAAACTAATTATGAGAACAATTTGTCCTTGAATAAACCTGCCAAAAGTAAAAATTGGCCTTAGGCTATTTTTTAAATGTTTTATGATTTTTTTTTTTAATGTCTACAGGTTTATAAAAAAGGAGATTCAAACCACTGGAAGCAAAGAAGGGAACACATTTAGTCTAAAAGCAACTTTAGAAATTTCTTTCATCTATAAGCTCCATCTTACATAGCTTCCCCTTCAAAACATCTCGTTGCCATGTCTCACCTTGCCTCTTGCACCCACATCTCCACAGTCCATCCTGTATCCGCTGCTTCCCAAATTTGTGGTTTCAAATTCTGCTCTCCAGTCTATTCTCTCTCTAATCCATTTCCACAACTGTGCCAGACCAACCCTCAAAAATACTCTCCTTTTTGGTTTTGTTTTCTTTTTTGTGTTTTGGGAGTTTTGAGTTTTGCCCTCATCCAAAAAGCTATCACAGAGATATCCCCAGGGTACAATAAGAAATACCTGAGCTTTAGAGCCAAGAACAAGGCCTCCATTCCTTGTTCCACCAGTGATCTGAATTAACAGTCCTGTGTGGCTTCATCAAAGAGTTATATTCTGAGCCATGCATCATTAAGCCATTCCAACCCTATGTGAATGCCACACAATGAACTTGGCACACCTTGATTGGAGTGCCTACCACACACCTGGACTATATTACAATATTATGGAACAGCTGTGGTGTTGTGTCCATCACTGATCAGGGAGCTCTGACCTCTGATGTACATGAGTATAGTGAGCCTTACATCTTTGAGCCTTAATGTGTACTTGCAAATGGGAGATCATGTATCCTTTGGGAGACACTGCAAATAAATGATACTTAACTTACTTCACTTTCCTCTACTAAGGCCTTAAAATAATCATTCAGCACATCTGTTCCTGACCCTTCCTGTCCTACTGCTAGCTTGTCTTCCTTCACCAAATAAATTCCCTGCCAGGTCCATTATCAGCTTGTTCCCATTTATACCTCTCCTTTGTCCATGGTGTGTGTTGGCTTCTCTCTACCTGCCCACTGTGTCAACCCCATGTCCATGCTGCTAACCCTTTAAAATCCAGCATACGTCACCCTTGTCCTCACTCCCGAATCACAATGACTTCACCATGTTCTGACATATGCAATGGGCACAAATTCCCAGGCTGCTGTCTAGGATGTCTGGGAATGGGACTCCCTTCACGCTTCTGAAATCAAATGTGATTTCTAAACCCTAGATCCCACTCAGATTCAAGGTGATAATTCAATCTTAGTCCAGTTAGTTTTTCCTTGCCCAGACCAAGCTTTGCTGCATCTGTGGGAATTTTTGTCTGCTTCTTCTAAGAACTGTAGCTCACATATGGCAAGATGGATTTAAAGGTTCTTGTCACCAAGTTTGGATCCCCAGACAAAGTTGAAAATAAACTGTCCTCTGACCTCTACACATACTATAGAATTTGACTCCTACAAACATATAAACATAGATAGTATATAAAATAAATGTATTTTAAATTTTAAAAAATAATAATAGAATTGTAGCTCAATTCTAAAGTGGCTAACCAAATTCTTGGGCCAGGTTATTATACAAGAAAAACGTTAGCATACACCACTCTCTCTCCCTCTCTTCCTCCCCCCCCACCTCCTTTCTTGGCCCTTCTCAAATGAGCATTGTTAACTCCCAATGACATCCTCAGTGACTTCCCATTTGTATCTGCTTTGGGTCTTGGGTTCTTAGGAGGGCTGACTCAAGACCCTGGTAAACTTTGGCTCCATGCCTGATCACCTCCACCAACTTGAACTCAGCTTCTCTGGTGTGGTAGAAAGCTCCATGTGTCCCTCAAAACCTTTGTTTAGATAGACTCCCAAAGCCATCTCCATGATTAGACTCTCTCTGATCAAACTGACAATTCAGAGGACTCCAAACAGGAAAGCAGGGTCAGCTCTTCTCACTTCTCAGATCCTCCGACTGGCATGGTGTGCTGTGCCTCAGAAAACAAAAACCTAAAATACATCACTTTGAACTTCAAACTGAGGAGCTGTGATTGTAGGGAGGGACTTTCTCTGAAGTTCCCTTGTCTACTTGAAAGGATAGATCTTTTAACAGTCAGCAGTAGGACTCTCTTCCCAGAAAGCAAATTAGCCAAGGCAAACTGGTAAGTACAGCAGGAAGAAAGACTGGAGATGACATTGTACCCAGGATCCACGAGGTCCTTGTCCAGGCCAATTTACCGCCCCTAAAAACAATTTACCTTTCCTCTAAAAATGTCTCTATTTCTGATCGCTTCCTCCTTATGGAGAAGAAATGGACATTTCTAAGCCTTACTGGATGGGTGAGTAAGCATTTTCATCCCTGTGATGCCACAGGCAGCAAACAAGTTTGGGTGCCTTTCTTCTGTGGCTTCATCTATGGCCTTTTGCTTCAGTAGATTCTCCTATCAGATCTTCAGATGGTAAGCTACCATGACCCTGAGGGAAAAATCTGTTATCCTCACCTAAGCAAGACTCTACACAGGATATTTCTGAAGCATTTCTAATGGTATCATTCTTCTTATCAGCTCTCATCTACTCTTCCCGAAACACTCAAAAAAACAAAACAAACAAAAAAAAAAAAACAAAAAAACTCTGATTCTAACAGGTCTGTAGTCTCACAGTTTTGAGTCTTTCAGGGTCAACTTTTGAGAGTGAAAAAAAAAAAAAGATTTTGGCTTTTGATCTGCTGGTTCCACTGAGAGCTTTTCAGGTCTGATTTGTAACACAGAAGCTGTACACTATCCATCTCTTCCCCAAAGCCATAAGCCCAGGTGTCCTAGCTGCCACCTGAAATGGATGGATGGGTTACAGTACAGAGGAAACATCAATAATTTAAAAACAAAAAACAACCAAAAAGTAAAATGAACACAAGGTTTCAGGAAAGATGAATCAGGATCAAAAATAACAGTGATTGATGCCAAACTTCACGCTACCACACTGCCCCTCCTTCCAGGCTCACTCCAACCTTGTTCCCTCTCTCAGCTTATGTAAGCAGTTAGCTGGGTGCTTATCCATCGCTCACAGCTCCACCTATTTTCATTCTAGGCTAAAATAACCTCCAGTGACTCTCTCCTGTGTAGATCTTCCCTGATTTGTGCTCTATGAGACACCACTACTGACCCTCTATTAAATTATGAGGCAAAAAGATGTTTGTCAATGTAATTAAGTTGCTAATTAGTTTGAGTTAATCAGAAGGGAAAGTATTCATGTGGGGCTGACCTTATCACAGGAGCTTTTTAAAAGTTTTCTCTCACCGGTTTCAGAAAAGGAACTAAGAGATAGGAAGTAGAGTGTGGGCTTGATGTGCCTTCACGGGGCAATGGAAATAAAAAAAGTCTTTTTAGAGATGAAAGAAAAGGAGGCCAGCATCTAGCAAGAAAATGAAGGCTTCAATTCCACAATCGCAAGACAACTGATTCTTTTAGAAAGAATAAATTTCAGAAAAGAACACCAAGACTCATGAGATACTCTCTGGCTGTTCTCTGCTTTTCAGTCTGGTGAGACTGTGGGCAGAGGACACAGTGATGCCATGCCCTAACTCAGACTACAAATTGCTCGAAACCCCTAACGCTGTTGTGATTTGTTTCACCCATCGTGTATTGTGATAACCTTGTCACTACTGTATCATGACTGCCTTGTATATCCTATTTTCAAAAAGAAGGAATGAAGAAGGAGATGGAGAAGGAGGGAGGGGAGGGAAGGAGAGAAAGGAAGGAAAAGGAAAGAAGGAAGGAAGGGAGGGGAGGAAGGAAGGAAAAGGGGAAAGAAGAAAGGAAGGAAAGAAAGGAGGGAGGGAGGAAAAAACTATACCTGGACCATGCTTGTATTAAAGTACTATTACCTGAGTTAGATTCATCAAGTGTGCTAGATAAAGTATTATTATAAAACATAATAATGACAAGCCTATATGATTTAGCTGTTATTGTTACTGTGGCAGAGAGCTTTTAAAGCAGTTGTCAAGTCAATGTATTAACCCAAGAGATGTTGACAAGTGTCTGAATGGATGAGTTCATCTTAGTGAGTTCCCATTGCATTTGCACTCAATATCCAACATGCATCACATTTGGAAAGCAGAGGTCAGGGGAAGCAAAGTGGAAGAAGAGACATAAAAATGAAATGAGAAAGGACAGTGCATGAATGACATTCAATAGGTCTATTGGACTACAAAAGTAGATTTCTCTAGAGGATAAATGGAAGGTCGAGTTGAAAAGGTGTTGGTCATATTATGGTAGATGGTAAATGCCACCCTCTGATGATTATATATTATCCTTTAGGAAATAAGGAGCAATGATGACATTTCACAAAGGACTGGCATGGTCAATATGTTTTGGAATATATATATACATACATACATACATATATATATATGATAGTCATCTTTAGAATGCACTGGACAAAGAAAAATTTTATAGAAAAAGACAACAGTTAAGACGGCCACAAGATATTAAAGTCCACACTACTGCAAGTGAGCAGTTAGAGACAGCGGGGATCTAAACAGAAGACTGTGAGAGACACTACTACAGATGGAACAGAGAGACCATCTTGCCATCAACAACAATGGCCAAAACCTTGCAGCTCGCCCTGCAGGCATGCATTGTGCATCCCCTTTGGAGCATCTCTCAGTACCTAGCCTGATCTAACTGACAAGTTTCTAATTGTGAATCAACATTAGCAGAAGGTCTTCCTGCAGCTACGGATTTGTAACACCTGATAGCACCATTTTTTCCCAGCTTTTTTGACTTTTGAAGTTAATTGAAATTAACTGAATATGGATAGGACTGAACTTCCCTAACAATCATGTCCTTTAAATAGAAAAAAAAAAAAGTGAACTTGGTTGCCAGCTGGTGGTGCTTACCACATGTGAACAAGTTCATAGAAACCCTACCCTTTGCACCCTTGGGCTATAATTACCTCTAGGAAAGAATCTACCCAAGCTTCAGCTGGTTCTTCCCAGAAATACAAGCTCTGCAATCCTGAATGAGGATTCTGGGAATGAAATTCTCCCTCCTGCACAGGTAAACAAGGATAGACATAGGAAGGTATACAGATGCTGTCTTTCACAACATCCTGTTTGGGACCTAAACCAAAGCACATCTATTAGCCTGAATTCTATACCTAAGTCCATCTGGGACCCTGGCCCCTTGAGTTCTGAAACAGCTTCATTTAGGAAATGAAGGCCAGCATGATTCCTTTCCATCCTTAACTCAATATGCCAAATGCCCACAGTGCAATAACTAATCATCTCTCTCGCCTTCATTCCTGTGCTTTTGTCGCTCTAGTTGTAGACATTCAACTCTTCACCTTCCTCCTTTCTGGGTATATCATTACATATCCCACAGCAGCCTTAGCCTCTTCATAGAAACTCCGTCATTCCCCAGCAAAAGTCTTGCCCTTGGAGATACAGTTGACCCTTTGGTTTTCAGCTCTTCAGCTACCTAGGAACTCTCTGAACAACAACAGTCCTCACATCTGCAGCTGACCCTAGGCCTTAGTAAGATATGCAAGCTACAGAACCTTTCAAACCCCCAGTTTCTTCCAAACTTAGCTTCACATCCTCCCTGGACCAGCCTACACATTGTGGTCATTTTTACATGATGCTTTGGCTAAGCATTGGGATACTTTGACCCCTTATTCTTTCCACTATACCTAACCCAGTAAGTCCCAAATTTGTATTCAGTCAGTATCAGTCATTTCTGTTGGGAAAAAAAAAGAAGAAATAAAAAGGATTAAGAGTTGGGGAGAGAGTTCACTCAGTAAAGTACTTGCCTCTAAAGAATGAAGATCTGAGTCTGATTGCCAGAATCTATGTAAATAGGCAGACATAGTTGCATCTGTGCATAATTCTAGCACTACAGAAGTAGAGAAAGCTAGTGACCTTGGGGTCATTAGCCTGGCAGTCTAGCCTAATGTTTGAACTTCTAGCCATTAAGAGAATGGCTGGATCAAAGGAAGTGGGTAGTATTTCCAAGGATGACACTCAAGATTGTCTTCTAAATACACACACACACACACACACACATGTATGCAAGCACACACATGCACACATAAAGGGAAAAAGGAGAATCATGGGACTAGTAGATGGCTTTATGGTTAAGAGCACGCATTGATCTTAAAGAGGACCCAGATTCAGTTCCCAGTACCCATGTGGTGGAGCTCACAACCATGTTTAACTTCAGTTACAGAAAATATGACAGCCTATTCTGGCCTCCGTGGGTACTACACTTACATGGTACATAGACATGCATGTGGGTAAAACACTCATGTAAGAAAGAGAGAGAATCATACTAACAAAGGAAGCATGCTTAGGACTTCTGGGTAATATTTTTAACTTTGTCAGCCCCTTTCCACTATCAGGACCCATGATATCTATATTAGTGTATACAATTAAAATTTCTACCCATCTATCTCTCAGCTAGCCTTTCAGTCTATATAGAGAAAACTGGCTTTAGCTCTGCCTTCTCGGAGCCTGGGTCCAAATAGCCATCTAAAAAACCTTGATTGGTAAAATCTTAACTTGTCTTGCAGCTCTGAGGCTAAGCAATGATGAGGCATTCATTCCCTGTATATCCTTTCTTCACCCTGGAATTCTTTTCTTCAATCTTGAATTCTACATTCAAAAATGGTCTTGCTTGGTGGCAGCAATGTCACTACGATACTTAAAATTTCAAGAACACTTCTGCCAGTGGGTATTTCTGTCCACAGAATGGTTGCAAAGATCAAATGAGGAATGCATCAGGATAGATATCTACACTCCTTATATAAGCCTGTGCTATTTTCCACCCTAACATATGCCCCACAAATGCAGAGGATCAGAACCTAACTGCCTGGCAATGATTCTCTCCTTACATGCTTCTGTCTGATAAAAGTATCAAAGTTTTAACCACAGAAGCTGGAGTATATATTAAACTGTCTGTTGAGAAATAATCCATATGAAGTTTGAACGATGGTTAGAAAAAAAATACAAAATCACCAAATCCACTATTTCATACTTCATTCCCTAAAAGAAACTGTAGTCTTACGACATAAATCAAACCCACAAGACTCAATTTACAGGAAAAAAAAAAAAAAGAAGCTTGGTTTGAGCTCTAGCTGGGACTCTGGGTAACCTACTTAATCTCTCTGAATGACAATATTCCCTGAACCCAAGGTGATATAGAGGCATCATTGGATCAGAACTAGCGATGGCCACGGTGCTGGAGCAGGGCTCTAACAATGTTGTCTAGTGCTGGGCCTTAGTTAGTTAGCTGTTAAATTATGGGGAGATCTAGAGTTTTTGGGGGGGAGTGCAGTAGGACTGTTTAATAACTAAATGCTTGAAGACATCTCAGTAAGAAACACAGCTACCACGTGCTGTAGTTTCATTCCAGTTTCAGCACGTGCCTCATTGGAGGGCACTGGACAAAGTTCTTTAGATTCTGGAGACTATCTCAGGTGGAAAATAGGAACTCTTAGTTATTTTGCTTGGTTAAAGTGTTAAATGAAAAAATATCCATACAAAGAGGCTATAGCATGCCCAAGACAGAATGACTATTTGCAAAATGGAACCTGTTAACAATGGCTGTCAACTTCACAAGATCTAGTATCACCTACAAGACAAACCTCTAAGAGTGTCTGTTAGGGAGTTTTTAGATTAGGTTGTTTGAACAAGAAGGCCCACCTTAAATGTGGGCGGTACCATTCCGTAGGCTAGGTATGACTGGATAAAGAAGGGAAAGAAAGCTCAGTACTATTACCATATCTCTCTCTCTCTCTCTCTCTCTCTCTCTCTCTCTCTCTCTCTCTCTCTTTCTCTCTCTCTCTTCCTCCCTCTCCCTATGTCTCTCTCGTCTCCCCCTCTCTCTGCCTCTCTCCCCATCTTCCTCCTTCCTTTTCCTCCTGACTATGGATGCATCATAACCAGTCACTTCATGCTCTCACCTCCTTTATCTCCCCACCATGATCAACTGTACCCTCAAACTGTGACTCAAAGCTTAACCTTCTTTTGTCACATTTTGTCACAGCATGAGAACAGTCACTAACAGAGCAGTTGGTTGAGGCGTGGAAACAATAATCTTGACCCTGCCTTCCCCCTCACAAAGTGTCTAGAGCGAATACTTGAAATGCTGGATAGTAGAACTGTTAGTCATTCGTAAAGGTCTGTGGGGTCTTCAGGGTCTGCTTGCTTTGCTAAGTGCTGGTAACACCCATGGTCTTAACACCATGGAATGCACCATGGTCTCCTGAAGCTGTTAATGGCTATTCCTGAAGGACTTCATCATTTCACCCCCAAACTTTCTAAAGACAGACAATGCTGTCTAGCCCAGGGTTCTATGCTTTTCACATGCCACAGTGGCCATGTTTAAGAGTCACTTGGTAGAATATTTGGACACTCTGTTTCTTCTCCAAGACTCTGTACCCAGTAAAAGGATTGATGATCCTCACACAATCCAGAATCTAGCCTGACTGCCACCAGAAAGGCTGAGAGAATAATCATTGACACGAGGGATTCTACCAAAAGAGCCAGACAAATCCTCTATCAGGGAGTAGGCTCAGGGCACTTGAATGTCTATCACCTAGCTGCCTGCCAGGTAAATTAAGGTAACTTAATGGTACCTCACTACTGCCAAACAGGAGAGCAATTGAACATCAATAAAGACCTACAGAATTTAAAATATGGGATAGCTGAGACCCCAAAGAAGCATTATATTGCTATTAAGTGGTTGATGAACTTGACTTGAGAGAGTCCTTATTTGTCCCAGAGCGTCCACACCCTCTCACACCTGAGATGTCAGAAAACAGATGTGGTGAACAGGTGATTAAACATAAGAAAGACTATCTGCTGCTATAGCAAAAAATCCATAAATCCCCATGCTTCTAGGCAAAATATAATATTACTGAAAAGTCAGGCTATAGGGACTCCTATGCCTGAGCCTTTGCAGAAATGGCAAACTCAGTGTGATGCATTTAAAGACCCAAAGTGGATAATGGGTACAAAAACCCGACACAAGAAAAGTAAGCTTTAGCTGGAACAGTCTGGTGGATGTGTGAGTCACCCAGTAAAGATGCTCTGAATCCAGAGTCTATTTGTCTTTCCCAGGACAGGCAGCCCTGTGCCTTCCTCGGCAGTTCTGAAGAGGTCTTAATTAGCAAAGGATACTAATCAGAGCAACCAGATTCAGGGTTCCTCCTTAGAGCACCTCCCCCCAAAATGTTGACTGCAATAGTTCCCTTGGGAAAACAGAAAAGATTCTTTGCTCTTGGTCTTTCTGAAATCTCCTTCCCTAAATAGTGTCATGGTCTCCTATGTGGCTCAATCTCTATTCACACATCTCCTCAGAGATGGCATTTGAGAGCACCTTATTTAAAAGAATACTTTCTATTCTTCTCTGTACTATTTTCAGTAACATTACTTACAGATTTGTGTGTGTATCCCCAGTACCCACTGTTATTTAAGGCCATGAGAGCAGGGCTTTGATTATGTTCCTTGAAATTCATTTCTATGTGCTTTTGCCTAGAACAATGCTCAGTTAGTTGTGGAAACAATAGAAAGCCAGTAAATTTTTTAATAAGAAAAAGAAAAGCTGATCTTACCAGCATATACAACTATACAAAGACAGAGATGTCATATAGACTTCCTAGAAGACAAATGCCTTAAATATAATTTTGAAGATTGCATTCTTTAATAGAATCAGTCCTATCTGAGAAGTAGATATTTCAATATGTTTAATGACATTATATAAAAAGATTTTAAGAGCCCACTACCTCATTACCTTTTTACTTCATCTTTCCATAGGCCTAACTTGATGGGGTTAAAAAAAGAGAGAGAGAGAGACTTAGGGCAGGAACTGATGGAGGAGGGGAGGGTCATATGATAAAGTATCATTATGAAAACATGATAGTTCTGATCCCTGGCACCCATGAAAAAAATGGCCACAGTGGTTCATGCCTGTGACCTCAGCACAGGAATGTAAGAGGAGAAACCCACCTCACAGGATCACTGTCAGAGGTTAGTATATGTAACATATTTAAATAATGCCTGGCAATGTGTCAAGCTCCTACTGCCACAAACATGAAGGCACACTGCAACTGAACCTGTTTCTCTAGTCCTTCCACCATCAAAATCTGTCCTCTTAAGAACCCACTGGGAGAAGGATACCCATAATCACAAACTCTTTATTCCAACTTTTATTACTTCCCCGCCTTTTGACTAAAGCCCAGCTTTCAGAAGGGAATGCAGGGACATGATATATTTCCTGTTGACTCTGAGATCTGACTGACCGTCTCTTTCCCTCCTGTTGCCCACTTGACAGTTTACTTCTTTTTGCAGTACTAGTGTGCCTGGCATGGTACTAATCCAATCCTCTCACCTGCCATCAGTCGATAAATACAGTGTCATTGTGCACCAATCAAGTTCTAAGATGGTGATGACATAGAAAAAGATGCAGCCCCTGATCCATAGAAGTCTAGATCAGCTAGGAAGCCAGTTAGGATGTGCACCTCACTCATCAGAAAAATGTGGTAAGAGAATGAGGAAAAAGAAATGCTTTGGGAACAGAGATGAGATCCAAAATCATTATTATAATCTGTCTTCAATCCCAAAGCTTATGCATTTATAGTAATCTATAAAATGACATTGAAATGGACAGGATTTAAACCCCTATCCTAATCATGGTATGTCAGCAGCACAATGTCATAGAAAGGTTCTCTCAAGGTCCTTGGCCAAGATCTGTACCATAAACACACAGAGAAGAACCCTATGAGTCCTGCAGAGTATTCTAGACACACCTTAGAAGTGGAGTAAAAAGAATGAGCTGCAGACAGCCCATTTAGAGTTGAGCACTCACTCTGCACTCTTTTATTCTCTGGGCCTTGACCAGTTGTGGGAGTCCATGTTTATCACCAACTACTGAAAAACATGAAGCTTCTCTGATGGGAGTGGAGAGGTGTGCCAATCTGTAGGTACACTGGTAAGTCACCAGGATTCAGTTTAATACTGTATAGAATCATCATGGAAGAAGAGCTAAAAGGTTTTAGAAGCCAGAGAAAGTTGGTGACTTCCAGGAGAAAGTGTTTGTAGGACATAGCAGGGCACTTGCACATGTAAACTGATGGAAGATGAAACAGCATGCACAAGATCTACAAAAGCTCAAGCCAAATCCTACCATGGCAGAGGGAGATGGGCATGAAATCCCACATCCAGCTAAAGAGTGATTGACAACCGACAGCTTCCAAGAGAGGGAGAGTTGGTTTTCTTTAAAGGTATGACCTGTAATAGGTCAATTACACTCTAGGGGATGACCATACATCAAAGAGTATATGAGAAACACAAAATGGATTCAATGAGAGAGAGAGAGAGAGAGAGAGAGAGAGAGAGAGAGAGAGAGAGAGAGAGAGAACAGAACACAGAGTTGGGTCAGTAGAAAAGTAGGTGGATCTGGAAGGAGTTGAGGGAAGAGGGCTGAGTATGATCACAATACTCTATGAAATCTCAGATGATTCATAAATTTATATATTTCTGAGTGGAGCAAAGTATTTGAATTGACATAATCCCAGGAAGCAGTAGAGCTCTAGCACTCAGTACAGAGAAATATTCCTCGAGACTCTAGAAATTTCTCGAAGTAACTACCATATCCTAACAAGGGTTATTATAGACTTAGGTGGAGCAACACAATAGAACTAACGATACACAGTAACAACTTTAAACATAAATGAATTAAAATTAAATAATATTTAAAACTCGCTCCCTCAGTCTCGTGAGCCATTTGTCAAATGTTAACTAGTTAAATGTGACTAATTGTAACTACATTAGGTAGCAGATACACAGAACATTTTAATCAATGAAAGCAAAGCTTATTGGATATCAACTCTGCTCTGGTTTTCCTCTGGGAATTCTATTAATTCTATTAGTTAATGATAATGCCACTCCCTGTGAAGTAAAAAGCTGTCATAGTTATATAAACATCTTACTCAGTATTTATTCCACGTTTATCCATTGATAATTCCCAGGGATCTTTTATTAAAATGAGCTCTTATACCCTAGGCACCACCATCAGAACTCAGTACTCAACTAAATAATCCCGACAACACTGATGCTGAACCAGTCTGTTCTTTGACACTGTGTACAACAGTTTCTCCTGCTCTATCCGAGTGCCCTGACTAAGCAATGAGTAAGTGAACAGTGAGGTCAGCTGATAAAGGACATAAGGGTTATGTAAGAAGTACACAGTACTCGTTTCAATACACAACTAAGCAAAATGAATGTTGATGTGACTCACTGTGGTGGGCAGGATCAAGGGAAAATGGAAAAGGGCACTCCTTACTGGTGTTCACCTCTCTGTGCTGAGTATTTTCACAAGGTACCTGTGCACACTTCATGTCTCAGCTACAGCAATCTGGTATCAGCAGTCACTGGAACAGCATGGAATACTTACAGCAAATGATTGCTTTATCCCACATCTCTCTTCTAGGCTCTTGAGTGCAATTCCAAAGAAGCTGTCTGATTTTAAAAAAGAAAGGCATAACGAAAAATAGAAATAATCAAGAAATGAAAATCATTTACACAGGACAAAATAACCTTAAGTATTGTGAGTAAGACTTAGTAAGCATGTCTATGTGAACTATTTCTGCCCTTTTGACAACTTGAAGTGACTAAGGTTATCCAATCGTGACTGGCAGAAAAACTGAGAAACAAAACAGAAGCCAAACAAGCTGAAACATAACATTAGATTAATAGTACAGCACATATGTCAAGCCTTGAAAGTGTCCCACTGTAAAGAATCAAAGGCATTTAAAAGATACATAAAATTATCACAATACAATGCCATTTGGGACATAAAAGAAGAAGGATAAAACCTGTACTCACAGAATATCAAAATTCCTTATGATACCTCATCAAAAAACATCAGCACAGCATGCATCACCTTCTTTCTGAACTTTCAGCTTCCCCTTGGAGGTATCCCAGAGACAACTATTCTGTTTTCAGGCATATGTCAATTCTAAACAACTATTAAACAACTATTTTTAAAATACAGCTTTAAAGGGTCACCAGGTTGCAAGCCTTTGCTGACTCACCATCTCAGCTAGCACTCACCTTACTTGCTGCCCACTACAAGAATACTGCCAGCTTCCAGTGGAGAAGTTTATGAGAAGTCACATCTGCCTCCTCTTCCTATCTTTGGACCAGCCTGTTGAAAGACACATCTGCTAGCCTCTAGCTGTAGGATAAAGTCCAGAGGCTTCTGAACAGTGTCTGTGCTGGTCCAGCTCTGATAGGCATGGATCTAAATGATGGCTGGGCATAAGAAAGGTCACATGGACAGTGTAGCACATTATCAGTTGGAGAAGGATTACAGTGTTTCTATTTATCTTCATGTTTATGGCTTCCATGTTCTTCTCTTCCTTTGTTCTGATATTCAGTGAAGACTAGAATAATTCAGACTGTGGTCTAACACAGGACTTCAGATGGGGGAAGAATCTTGGGGGAAGGAATGTCTCTCCTTGAGTCTTTGCTCTCTATTGCCACATGCTGGAAGGTGGTGAAGGTGAATCATGCGTTGGAAGGGCAAAATGATTGCCACACATACACAGTTCACCTGCCTCTAGGGATATCAAGGATGTGTTTCACAATTATGGAAGCAGCAATGGTCCAGACTCAGTTAGCTGTGAGAATGGAGGTGGCAGATGTCCTCAAGGTGGTTTTGGCCATCCATCCAGGATGCCTGAAAACAGAATAGTTGTCTCTGGGACACCTCCAAGGGGAAGTTGGAAGTTCAGGAAGAAGGTGATACATGCTGTGCTGATGTTTTCTGATGAGGTACATATGTTATAGAGTATGTAAGGAAAGAAAAGACAATGTGTGCATCTCAAAAACGAGGTAACACTAAGTTTAGATTTCATGAAGGGGAAACCACCTACATCCAGATTAAGACTTTTAGGCCCAGAAGTCCAAGTTGTGAAAACCCTGTATCTTGAAACTAAATAATAGCAGAAATCATTGAAAAAGCAACAGAAGGAGCAGCCATGTCTGCAGCAGGAGAAGCACACAGTTCCCATCACAGCAAATCATACTCTCTTACCTATGATGATCAGGGGCCTGTTTTGTGTTTGGTTGTTGTTGTTGTTTGATGAGCCCAAGCTGGACATTTGCCTTCATTTGTTACCATCTTTTCATATTCAAATGCAAACTTTTCTTTAATTTTGGAATGTGCTGAAGTATTGGATTGCATCCTTTGAAGTAGCTCCTCATTCCTAACACCTCCACTACTCCATGTCTGTGAATTGTATCTTAGGTGATGTCACAGACAGGATTGTTTAAACTTTGTCAACTTCCATGGCTTCCAGTTCAGTCTCTATATAGCAACACATCTCATTAGGAATTATTTTTTTATTATTAAATCTTAATCATACTTCTGTTACTTTATTTTGGTCCTTACTCCTGTTCTGTATTTTTTGTCTTTATTTCTGTCTTACTCCTGTAGTATTTTGAAATATAGCCCTCAGACTATTCTGATTCCTTGTTGATTTCCTGGATTAATTTGACTTAGAGAAACTGTAATTCTAGGTCTGACCTTTTTAAATCTTTGGGATCTGAAATCATTTCAGCAAGATCATTTTCTGCTAAGGTTCCCTTTGATGGTACACTTTCTACTATTCTTTTGTAGATCTCAAAAATCTGAAATCTTTGAGTTTATACAACTCATAAAGTGCAGCAGGATATCCGGGCCTCATGCTACATCCCCCCAATTTGATGGACTTCTGTATAACACAGATAAACAGTTTCTCATTTTTCTCAAACCCTGGACCTTCTCTGCTTCAGGACTGTCTAAGGCAGTGGTTCATAACCTTCCTAATGCTGCAACCCTTTAATAAAGTTCCTCATGTTGTGGAGACCCCAATCACAAAATTATTTTCATTGCTACCTCATAACTGTGATTTTGCAACTGTTATGAATTGTAATATAAATCTCTATGTTTTCCCAAGGTCTTAGGCAACTCCTGGGAAAGGGTTGTTTGGCCACTGAAGGAGTTATGACCCACAGGTTGAAAACTGTTGATATAGGGCCTCAGAAGACATGGACCAAAAGAAAAAAAGCTACTCTCAATTTCAGAAGTCAGTGGATAAGCAGCCCATCCTCTTCTGCTTCAGAGAGTAGGCACATCCATTCCGCTCCCAGAGGTCTCACACTGAACACAGCGAAGCCCCACTCCAAAGCCCTTTTATCCCAACCCCCACTTCTCATATTCACTTACCCCTTTCACTTTAGCTCCAAGAGCTTCCTAAGTCATTTTTCCTCTCAAAAGCAAACCAAAAACCCCCTACTTGCACCCAACCCAGTCCATATGTCAGCTCCATTGGGAAGCCATATAAGACACAAAACAAAGCATACATGAGACCTCATAATGGGTCAGGGTTAGAGGACACTGTGGAATGCCTGTCCATTTTCCCATGTTCTCTCTTGTCCTTCAGTGCAGTTAATGGAATTTGAGTCAGCCAGTTCAGGAATGTATCACTCAGGACTGGCCTTAGCGATTTTTATCTAGAAACCTCATACACCCCTGTGAATCCGGAGTAGAATGCAGCTGTCTTGGTAGACCTGGAAGAGCAGCACAACAGAGGGAGAAAACTGGTACAGCCTCTCCACCTATCCAGCTCCACGGAAAACACACAGCTTCCTTGGAAGATTAGAGTCTGCTCCCAACCTTCCCTGCAGTTTTAAGAAACACTGCTGACCACCCACGAGTTTCCGTTAAGGTGAAGAAGTATCTGCTCATCTGCAGTCCCTCCATACAGAGGCTCCACCATTCCTGTATAAAAAAAAATCCTCTCGCCTATAAGCAAACTATCATAATCTAAATTGACCAAGATCATTTTCCCATGTGGCTAACTTATTAAATACATTTAAGGCATTCATAAGTCCAAGATTATTAGAAGTCAACTACATTGCTGCCAAATAAAATGGCTGTACCACAAAATACAGAGCACTTGCAAGCTACCTAGGAGAAAATGCCACACAGCCTCTAGGTGTTAGTCAGTGATGAGGACTACAAACCCAGGCCGGATCCATTATAATGATCACCACCAGTTCTAGACCCTTCTGCTAAAGTGTTCCAGATCATCCACCAATAACATAATTTAGAAGAATAACTCTCTTCTCCCCCCTTTGGAAGTCAAATTCGGAATCTAGGGACCAGGCAGATGAAGAATAAAACATTATTTTTACTCCTGAGCTATGATGACAGCTTATTTGGTAAAGTATTTGCCTTACAAACATGACCTAAGTTTTACCCCATAGCACCCCAACACACACACACACACACTTACAAATACACATGTACACACATAAACATACATACATATAGGCATATATACACACATACAGACACATACATACACACATATATATAAACATACACACATGTACACACATACATATATACATACACATGCAGACACATGCATACACATGTATACATATATAAACATATACAAACATACACACATACACAAAGCCAGGCACAAAGGTGCATGTTTACTATAGTCTGAGCATTGGAAGGTGGAAACAAGTGGATCCTTGGGACTCAGTGGCTGACCAGTCTAACCTGCCTGGCAAGCATCAGGGCAAAGAAAGACCATCTCAGAAAAAAAGATGAATATCACCTAAAATACAACTGCTGAGGTTGTGCTCTGTCCTCATACCCATATGCATATATGCACATACATACAGGCTCTTGCACACACATGAACACACACATCTATACCAAAAAAGTTTTATTATTGATAAAGCTGTTTGCAGAGTCAAACTCAGTTACTGCCAAAGTAGCATTGCAGTGTTCTGAGATGCAGTGGAATCAGGGAGCCCAAATATCACCCTAAGAAGAAATCAGAGTAATCACAGAGGCTGGGACTTACCTATGACTGAATGACAAGGGGACAAACAGACTACAGCAGACAAGTCACTTCTCCTTCATTCTAGCAGAGTGAACAGAGTCCACAGTGCACTCTAGATAATCTGTCCATGGCTGTGGTTGTAAGATGTCGCTATAGGATCATGTGACTGAATTCTTGGCTCATGCCTTGCTAGAGAAAAGAGTCAGTGGAGGTGATATTTGAGGTCTACAGCCCAGCTCCACTTTCTGTCTGAAGGTTGTCTGTTTGCTAGTCCATCAAGATGTGAGTAGCTACTGCTGGACATTTCTCCTTGATGGCACCCCCACCACCATGCCTTCCCCTCCATAATAAACTATATCCCCTTAAACTCTGAGAGAAAACAAACCCTCCTCCCTTAGGCTGCTTCTAGTCAAATATTTGGTCAAAGCAACTGGAAGAGTAACTTGCCTGGCATGGCGGCACCCACCTTTAATCCCAGCACAGAGGAGGCAAAAGGAGGCATATCTCTGTGAGCTCAGGGCCAGCCTGTTTTACATAGCTAGTTTTGAGGACCTCAAAAGCTACATTGCGAGCCCTGTCTCAAAACAAAGTGAAAACTAAACAAAACAAAAAATACCATGTATTAGTTGTTTTTCTGTTGTTATGATGAAACATCATGACCAAAGGCAGTTTACGGAAAAGGACAATCAACACAGCCTTCCAACTTCAGTCCTTCTGTTGTTAAACAGAGCTGCCTTGAACCAGCGGCTTGCACACCATTTTCTCCCCTAATCAGAGAACCCAACAACTCACACCTCTAGTTTCAGATCAGATAAAAACATTTGACATAAACTTTTGGACCTACAACTAAAGACAACACAGTTCATCTAAAGACTGGGCGATTTTAAAAGCAGATCTTTCTGAATTGGACACAGCTTGTTTTAGCTGCTGGGAGGCCAAGGAAGAGAGGGACCCCAAAGGAGCATCCTGACTTGCTTAAGGATAATACAGCCTAAAATCACATTTGCACAGCAATTA
>PVIH01004488.1:94099-125167 GCA_004025045.1 Sigmodon hispidus
AAAAAAAAAAAAAAAAAAAAAAAAAAAAAAAAAAAAAAAAAAAAAAAAAAAAAAAAAAAAAAAAAAAAAAAAAAAAAAAAAAAAAAAAAAAAAAAAAACCTCCAAGTAATACAGAGCCTGTTGAAAAATAGTCAAGTCAGTCAATATTGGACCTGGATATCAAGAGCAACTTCTTGATTATAATCTGTCCAGATTCCACTTCCAGGCAAAAAGCAAAGCATGTTGATGTCTGCCTCTCCCAGTGGCAAAGACTTGAAAAGCTGTAAGAGCAGCATCCTGGGTACAGTGTCCCCATAAGGGATAGAAAAAGCTCTGGGTCTGAGTGTAGTCACAGCAGAACTCCAGGACTGGAGACTATAACAAGTGGTTATTTGGCTCCTTAATGTGGACAACTTTGCTCAAGTTTAAACCTCAGGTCTGCAGAGTCATGCAGAGAGGTTAATCCTCAGGAAAAGACAGCTCTCAGAATCCCAGGAGTCTCAGAAGACAGGCTCCTGGAGTGTGGGAGCAGCATTGCCATCACCTGAGTCCTTACTCTGGGCCCAGTGACTCCAAATCCACATTTTAACAAGACCCCTGGAGATTCCAGGGCTGTGACAGAGGGATGTGGGAAGACAATGAAAAGAACAGAGAGAAGCGAAAGATGAAACCACACAGAGCTTCAGGAAGTGCAAGCAGAGCCACAGAACAGGCTTACTGGGAACAGAAAACTCACTCTGATGGGAGGTCACATCTGAATAATCTCCATCTTTGATTCAAAGAATTCACAAGTCTTTGTGTGAATTCTAAATGCTAAGATTTCTAGGCAGTGACCAAAATATTCTGCTGAGCTCTAGGAAAGCATTTGCAGACAGTGAAGAAGTGATGGCTGTGAGAATACTGATGAAGAGAAAAACCTAGAAATTCATACTCTACCCTAAGGAGACTCCTCTGGCTACCTCAGGCTGCCCACTCAGTTCCTCCATTGTCTCTGCTGACCCTGAGCAGGTCCCAGCCCTGAATCCTTCCCAGCTGAGCTGAGGACCACATAGAGCACATGCCACAGTGCAGCATTTAATTCTAATTAATAGCAAACAAGCATTAGCATGTTTCTCAGTAAGAGTGGGGTGACTCTTCAAAGAAGTTTCTGACAGTTAACTTGTAGGAGCTATAGATATAGTGAGCAGTTTTAAAGAAGTCATCTGCCCACTTTTATCTCTTCTACCTAAAGCTACCCTTGACATCCTCATGTGAACAGAAACCAAGGGACTCTTTGCTTTCCATCACTCTAGATAAGAATCCTGAACAGATCCACATAGAAATGGGTTTCCAGAAACAAGCTGATGAAACCAGGGTGCACAGTCAATTCTGGGAAGTGGTGAGGGATGGTTATATAGAAAAAAAAAAAGCTTGACATGGTGACCCTCCTGGGAGCTTTGCCCAATCCAATCATCTCACAGCTGAGCACAACATGTCCCAGAATGGTGAAGAGTCACCATAGACCTATGCCATGAGAGAATAAATGAAAACAAACAAACAAAAAAAGTCCCTGGAAATCAGAACTATATGTGATATTTATTAAATTCCTTGGAAACATTTTGCTTTAATTTTTCATAAGAAATATGTCTTTGCATTGATTTAAATGAAAATGGCTTCAATAGGTTCATATTTTTGAATGCTTGTCCCTAGTTGGTAAAACTATTTTGAGAATAAGAGGTGTGGCCTTGTTGGAGGAGGTTTGTCAATGAGGGTGAATATGTCCTTTTAAAAGCCCCCCCCAATCTATCTATTGTCTATTTCTGCCTCCAACTTATGGGTCAGACCTGAGGGTTCAGCTACTGCTCCAGAATGCCAGCACTCCAGCACTGTGCCTGCCGCCTGCTATCTTGCTCCCTACTATGATGATTGTAGACTTGCCCTCTGGAACTGTAAGCAAGCCCCCAGTTAAATTCTTCCTTTTATAAATTACCTTGATCATGGTGTCTCTTCACAGCAATAGAAAAGTAACCAAGACAGTATTACTGGGGCTGAAGAACCAGTTTAATGAGTTAGAATTTTAGCATATGTGTAAGAAGATAGATAGGCATGGTTACAAGTGATTTAGGTCCATCGCTGGGGCCTGGATGGATGCCCATTGGCACGTTCCAAAAGTAACAAGTTTACCAAGATACCCTGAGTCAAGACAGTAAAGTTGATAAATGAAGACTTTCAATATCCTAGTCTGGTTTACACACACATACACACATAGACACACACATACTGCACACAACACACACTTACATGAAAAAAGAGACATGCATGTTACTTTAAAAATGAGATTCCAAATGGTATTACTAGAAAATGTAGAGGTATTTGCTTCAGAAGCCTTAGAAATGGGCATCATGTCATCTCTATTATCTCTTGGCTTGGAGAAAATCATTTCACTGTCCTCAATTTGTAGTTTCTTTTTTAATAACTGCTGCCTTCTCAACTTCACAGATGTTTTGTGAGGCTCAAATAAGATAATTAATACTTAGTCCTGCAATTCAAAATAACTAAGGACAAAAAAAAAAAAAAAAAAAAAAAAAAAAAAAAAAAAAAAAAAAAAAAAAAAAAAAAAAAAAAGACAATCTGCCTTTTTATGGCCGGAGTGCTTTTCCTGAGAGCTGTAAAAGGGAAAGAAGACACCATCATGGAGCTGACAGATCAGGGTCCTTTGATGCCCAGCACATTGACATAAACCCAATTCCAGCCATTGTCATAGGCTTGAGTGTGGTGAAATATTTAATAAAACAGCCTGAACTATCAGAGGACAGAGGCAAGCCCTGAAGGCCAAGGAGTGGTGATCTATGCCTCTATTCTTATTGCTTGGGAGGCAGAGATTCATTAGGATCTCTATGATTTCAAGGTCTAACAGAGCCAGACAATGGTGATACCACCTTTAATCCTAGCTCTAGGAATGTTGAAAGAGGAAGTAAGATAGCTGGGTAGAGGGAGAGAAGGGAGGAGTTCAGCTTCCTGGTCACTTCCCTGATAGGAAGAAGAGAGAGAGGTTTGGAGATTCAAAGAGACAGGCCTGAGGAGTTGGCTGGGTGAGAAGTAGCTGTGATTTGTTTCTGTATCTCTGATATTTCAGCTTTTCCCAAATATCTGGATCCAGGTTTTTATTATATACTAAATAAAATTTGTGCAATATGTGGTGCCAGCTTTTAGGACACGAATTCACACACAAAAAAGCCATTTGTCAGCCAGAACCACACAGAGCTGGAGGAGTCACCACCTGGATGGCTAAGTTTTCCATTCGAAGTTAGACTTTAGCCAGCTCAGCCTGTAGGTAGTCCCTGCCACACATGTTCTTTCTCCATGATAACCTATGTGAATTTTTTAGACAGCAGCTTTCCTCTCCTGGTGGGTTGTGGATTTTTTCCTCTGGACTACCATACTAGGTAGCTTCCTCATTGCACAGTCATCTGAATTGTCATTGATAGAAAATTTGGTGAGTCAATTGGTATTTCTTAAAAAGGAAAATTAGTTTAAGACATAATTTTCCCCCACATTAATAAAAAAACAGTATTATGGTGGAAGGATTTGGTCCCTGTGTGATAATATGTGAGATGGATAAAAATAAAACTATTAAAGAGAAGATAATGTAGATAAGATTGGTGTAATGTCTATTATAAATATTATTTCTTTGATCATTCTTGTTCTAACAAAAAAATTGGTTTCTATGAGTGTCAAGTTGGCTGATATGAGTGTCAAGTTCATCGATATGAGTGGCAAGATACAAGTATTAGAAAACCTGTTAAAAACGATCACAGAGACATTCTGACCCAGACAGAGGAATTTATAGAAAAACCAATTTCAGCAGTGCCTTATAGTGATGGGAGATGTTTTTCTATAAACTGTGAAGATTTTTTTATTACCATTGGTTAATAAAGAAACTCTTTTGGCCTATGGCAAGGCAGCTTAGAGGCAGGTGGAAAATCTAAGCAGCAATAAAAGACAATGTAGGGCAGAGTCAGAGATACTGGGAGGCTGCCACCTAGAAAATAAGATGTGATAGAACACAGGTAAAGCCACAGAACATATGGCAATACAATATATTAATAGAAATGGCTGAATTAAGTTGTAAGAGATAGTTGGTAATGAGCCTGAGCCATAGGCCAGTTTGTAATTAATATAAGCCTCTGAAGAACTATTTTATAAGTAGCTGTGGGACTGTGGATGGAAGAGATTTGTTCAGATCATGGGCCAGAAGGGTCAGAAAACTTGTGGCTACATTATCAGGTTACAGAGAAACAGCCTAAGGCTTTCAAACAGCCAACCTTAATATTCCGATTAACCTTACAGGAATTGGCAAATGGTGGAAACAATGCAAAAGCTAAATGGGCTCCCACGCAAATATTAGATTTAAAGAGATTCAAGAAAGAATTATTCACATCTGGCGTGCTTTCACCATTTGTAAAGCAAATGTTAAATTCCTAGTCAACCTGTAATAGAATTATCCCTAAAGACTGTACAGATCTGGTTACAGCAGTTCTAGAGGGTGGGCCTCAATTTCAGTGGAGGACCTGGCAGAAAAATGAAGCTACAATCATAGAACAACACAGCAAGAAGAAAAGAAATATCCCAAGACCAACTTATTCAGGAGGGAGATTATGCTAATATATGTAAGAATTCCTGGCATTCCATGTAGCTGAGCCAACTTGGCTCAGGTGGGACGCACCTTGTATGGAGGCATGCCCCTGGGTGTGGCTGCGCAAACCCTGTGGCACTGCATACAGAAGCTCCTCCCTGAACACATGATGAATACAGAGGCATGCCCTAAACGTGACTATGTATATCCATACATACTCCTTCTCTTAAAAGAGACCACATGCATGTTCATCTCTCTCTGTCTCCTGATCTCCTGCTGTCCTGCTCCTCTGCTTCTGCACCTGCCTGGGAACTCTTAAATAAACTCTCGTGTGGCCTTGGTAGTGTGAATCTCCTTTCACACGTGAAACTAACAATATACACAGACAATTCTTATGTAATAATCACACCCTAAATGTACACTAAATGGCAGCCTTGAATGCTTGGGCTAGAATTGAAGAAGTAGGAAAGAAAATTGAATCCTTTACAAAAGTGATCCAAAAGTCAAAAGAAGCACTTACAGATTATTTACAAAGATTGATTTCAGTGTAAATAGAATGGTACCAGATTAAGAAGCTAGGTGAATTAACAATTGAATCTCTAGGCTTTGAAAATGCTAACTCATAATGCAAAAGGTAATTAGGCCATTAAAGGCAAAATTAGCACTCTTGGAGGATTGGATCTGAGATACAATTAATATGAAATCTTATAACTGTAATAAAAATTGGGTAGGAAAGATTATTTCTAGAGACTTAAAGAAAAATTAAAATATTAAACGTTACAACTGTGGAAAGCAAGATTATATAAGAAGAGACTATAAACAAGGAATTCCCAGAAACAATGTCTTTGTTAAGAATAATTCCAACAGAATGCTGCTCCCATCAGTATTCAGAAGGTGTGGCAAAGGTAGGCATTGGACCAATGAGTGCAAGTCAACAAGGGTCAGATAAAGTAATTTTTTACCTTCAGGAAATACCTGAGGGGGCTTTTGCAGGCCCCATATCAAACCAGTTCAGTCTTACCTTGTCATTGTAGAGGAAACATCTTCCCAGAGCAATCAAAGAATATAAAGTCTATTCTAAAAAATTATACTGCTTTGGACAATAGAACAGCTATCAACAAGAGAACAAAAAATTCAGAAAAAACCATAAAGTAAATATTTTGTCAAACTTTTATAAATGAACAAAGACCAAAATTAAAAATATAAATAAATAATATTTTCATTGAAGGTCTGATAGACACAGGTATGGATATAACAATAATTTCACTAGAATCTTGGCCTCTTTATGAAGTACATGGAATGTTATCACAGAAAGAACAGAACAGGAGATGGCTCACATGTATGAGACCAGAAGGACAGAGAAGAAAATTAAAGCCAACATTACCATAAAATTATGGGGATGAGATTTATTACAACAATGAAATACTCAGATTAATATTCTTTGATTCTCAAAAATGAACCTTAAACTAACATATGTTCCTGAGAAAAAAATATTAGAACATATTATAATAAACAGTCACCAACCATTCAGATTGTAAAAAAACAAGGCACACAGCTGTTGATTGTTCAAAGGCACACATGCTCTACCTTTAAAATGGTTAATAGATAAACCAATATGGGTTTAGCAATGACTTTTAATTCAAAAAAAAGAAATTGCAGACATTAGAACACCTGGTACAAGAACAGTTAAATGCTCAGTATATTGAAGAATCAAACAACCCTTGGAATTGCCTCATATTTGTTATCAAAAAGAAAAATGGAAAATGAAGAATGGTAACAGATCTAAGAGCAGTTTACAAGATGATTCAACCAATAGGCTCTCTACAATCTAGAATTCCTTTGCCTTCTCTGTTACCTACAGAATAGCCTATCATAATTATTGACTTAAAAGACTATTTCTTTACTATAACTCTACAAGAACAAGACAAAAAAAGTTTTCCTGTACAGTACCCACTTATAATAATTTGAAACCTGTACAGAGATATCAATGGAAGGTTCTGCCACAGGTAATGTTAAATAATTCTACTCTGTACCAATATGTTATACAACATCCATTAGAAATAATATATAAGCAATTCTCACAATCTATTATTTACTACTACATGAATGGTATCTTATTGACTGACTCAAATATACATACTCTAGAAAGAATGTTTTAAAAAATATTTTGCCTGCTTAGAGATTACAGATTGCTCCTTAAAAAGTAGAAAGATGAGAATCAATTGATTATTTAGGATATAAGTTAGGTCTCTACAAAAAATTATACCCCAAAAAGTACAAATTAGGAGAGATAGATTGAGACCTCTTAATGACTTCCAAAGATTGCTAGGAGTCATTTCAATGTATAACCCACTATTGGAATTTAAAAAAAAAAAAAAAAAACATGAACTAGATAATTTGTTCAAAACCTTAGATGGTAACAAGAGCTTAACTAGTCTAAGACAACTATCAATGGAAGTTGAAAGAAAGTTGGCTTTGGTGGAAAATAAATTACAGAATGCACATGTGGATCCAGACCTTAATTGCATTCTGTTTTTTTTTTTTTTTTTTTTTTTTTGTTAACCCTCTAAGCAGTCTTATACAGGAATTTTAAGCAAAGAAAAAACATTGTATTGAAGTACATATTTCTACCACATAAACTGAGTAAGAAATTAAAGACATATGTGAAAAAGATTTTTGATTTGATTTTTAAAAGCAAACTAAGTCTTTGTCAATTGACAGAAATGGACCCAGCAGAAACTGTTGTGCCTTTAACTGATGAAGAAATTGACCAACTATCAGTAGAAGGTAAACTTTGGCAAAGAACTTGCAGTAATTTTTTTTGGAAGAGATTAACAACAGAGAAACCAAAGCAAATAAATATTCAATTTATAAAGGGGACTAATTGTATTCTTTCTCAAGTTGTACAGGTACAATTTCTGGAGCCGATTATAAATCAGAAATTGTGAGTAAAGTGGCTCAAAGCCCTTATAATTCTGTCTAAAAGTCACAATTATATGTTATGATGATGGTATTAATATGTTTTATAGAACATCTTAATATAGTCACTGACTCACAGTATGCAGAAAGAGTTGTTTTACATGTTGACACTGCTGGCTTTATTCTTGGTGAGTCAGAACTAACTTCATTATTTATTCTGTTACAAGAAATAATCAGGACTAGGGATCATCCCTTATAATGTAACACACATCTGATCTCATATGGGTCTGCCAGGCCATCTCACACAAGGTATTAATAAAATTGATAACTTATTAATAGAAAATGTGCTGGAGAACTCAGAATTTCATAGAAAACATCACATCAATAGCAAAGGTTTAAAAAAGGATTTTCCTATCACTTGGCAGCAAGCCAGAGAAATTTAAAAAACATGTTCTACCTGTTTCTTCTATAACCAAACTCCATTACCAGCAGAAAGTAATCCTAAAGGTATACATAGAAATGAAATTTGGCAGATGGATTTGTGTTTTATTTTATAGAATTAGAAAAACTAAAATATGTATACCATACAATAGATACAGTTTCAAGATTTCAATGGACAACAGCTTAGAGTTTGGAAAAGGGCGAGTCTATAATCACACATTTTCTAGAAGTTATAGCCATCATGGGAATACCTGTACAAATTAAGACTGACAATGCTCCAGCATGTCTCTAGAAAAATGAAAGAGGTTTTTGCTTATTATGATATAAGGTATATTACAGATATACCACACAATCCTACAGGGCAAGCAGTTATAAAAATATTAAATCAAACTCCAAAAGATATGCTAAATAAATAGAAAGAGGTAACAAAGACCACCCAGAAATAGACTACATAATGCTTTATTAACTTTGAATTTTCTCAGTGCTAATGAGAAAGAAACAACAGCTGCTGAAAAGCATTGGACTACAGAAAAAACAACTGAGCTAAACCAACCTGTCTACTTCAAAAATGTGTTGACCTCAGAATGGAAACCAGGATATGTACTACATTGGGGGAAGTACACTTTTGTTTTCACAGGTGAATAAAAGCTAGGGATACCATCAAAATTAATAAAGACTCTTTTCAAACTGGAGAAACCTAATAAGAATAAATGATGGTTCATCTACCAATGTGACAATTCTTTAAGTTATAAGAAAACTCACCAAATAAGGGTCAGGGCCAGGCTCTGTTTTTGTCTTTATGGAAAACTAGAAATACCTATAACCAAGAAGTTAAAAGACCCTGGCCATCTAGAAGTCTAAAGCAGAAAAAAAATTACAAAGAAAGACCAAACTTAATGGTGCCAATTTACTCTACAGGGTAAAATCTCACTGTCTATTATCTGTACCTTTTTACTTCTAAGAAAAATTGAAGTCGCACTTCAACTAAAAATTAAAGCTAGTTTTGGAGTCAGAGTGTGGCTCTCTCCTTTTCTAAACCCAAGCATATTTGCTAAAGGAAAATGCAAAATCTTTGTATCATATCAGAAGAGTCGCCTGATAGGGGACACAGAAGGATAACAAAAATTAAGGGACTGTTCTATTGCTACTAAGCTTATGTTAAATAAATTTTATAACAAAATTTATTAGAATTATATATATATGTTTGAAACCTTTTGTTATGATATTAAAGTTCATATAGAATACTAACTAATTGTAGAAAAAGGCCTTATCAATCTTCCTATACATTTAGGTTTGATTCTATCAGTTTCCTGCAGTGAATCATGATGAAGTTTAAATGTGATTTTTGAAGTCTCCAAAAGGAAGTTGAATTCCCACAACAATGATTTCACACCGATTATGACAATGCCATATACTGACAAACATCAATCAGAAATTAGCTTTGGACTACGGACTGCTCAGGAAAATTTTGAGGTGGCTAGCTGAGATGAACCAGCATCAAAGACTACTCTAGCCAGAACTTGAAACAAGCCATGTACTTTCTCACTATGACGAGACTAAACAACAAATGATACTGCTATGTATCTCAGAATTTTAAAATTAACAAAATTTTTCCTCTTCAGGATCCCCTAAAGATGTCATTGCCCCCCCTCCAGATAGCAGGAAGTAAATTTAAGAACATGATGTCACATTCCCAAAAGATATGGTAGATAGTTTTTGGTCCTTCAAAGGGTAATGGATAATTGTCATTAGTTAGGGTGATTGGTTATAAATTGTTATTGGTAATGGTTAAGAAAAAAGCTAGACAAGGGATATTATATTCAGGGTTCTTATTCGAAACAAGATAAAAGAAAAAAGGTGGTAAAGATATAATAGGATATAAGGGTAGATTATTAAATCTACTTTTAAAAAGCAATTAATAGTTTTAAATACTTTACATTAGATTGAATATTTATATATTGTATACAAATGGTGTATATTGATACAAAGTTAAGATTAATTTTGTTGCTGTACATATATTCTTGTTGAATGTATTGTACCTATACAGTTCAGCTAACAATATAATACAAATTGCTCATCCTCAAAAGTTATTATTACCAACTAATTAGGATATTAAGAAATACAAATTAATAGTCATTACAATCAAACTTATAGTCATATGAGATATGTTTTCAAGATCAAACAGATATAAGACCTATATGGACAGGTCATCTTTAGACACTTCAGAGATCTATAGAATAAGGGATTTAATATATTTAAATAACATAGGTTCTTTTTATTTTTATGACAATGAGACATGTCTGCTCCTGCAGCACCAGTCTACTTCAAAGAAGATGATAGGCATCAAAGAAACTCTATATGGAGTTTACTTTCTTTGTGGCAAAGTTAGCCAGTAGGCAAAAAAGTGTGCTTGCCTTGACCACTGACAGTATGATGTCCATAATGGACAAGCAGGACACAAAAGAACTGCCAAACCTTGTCAGGACAAAGTAAGGAAGTCTTTAAGAATATCCTGCTTCACAGATAAGTCTGTCAGATATGCTAGGCCTGTAGGCTGAAGATGGATGCTCCAATGCTGCAGAGGAACCTTGGGTGACTGTCTAGGTAGCCAGGTATTTCTGTAATTTTTCATGTTTTTTTGAATGTTGCTTGTACTTCCTGTTTACTTAGTTAATATCATTCCCTTCTTGTGTCTTTGAGGGGGTTGAAGATTAGATAGTTATATTTATAGTTTTCCTAGTTACAGATTCAAAAAAGAAACCTACTAAGTGTGTAAGTTTGAGAGAAATCAAAAATTGGTTTTCAGTTGGTAATACAAGTTAGATAGAAAATGAATTAGGTACAATCCTTTGGACTTAGCAAAATAGGATAAATAATGGAATATTTTCTTTGAATTTTTCAATTGTTAATGGACTGGACATTACTGACATAATTATTGTTTGTATATATTATATATAGTTATTGTATCCATTGTATATAGTTTTTTCTTATATTAGTTATAACCTTCCTTTTTAATTTTGACACAAAAGGAGATATACAATGGTATATTTAATAAAAATAGTCTAAAATATCAGAGGACAGAGCCAAGGCCTGAAGGTAGGGAGTGGTGGCCTCCTATACCTTTAATACCATCAATTGGGAGGCAGAGATGCATTTGGATCTCTGTAACTTCAAGGCCTAACAGAGTCAGGTAGTCGTTATACACACCTTTAATCCTAGCTCTAGGAAAGTTGAAATAGGAAGTAAAATAGTTGGGCAGAGGGAGAAAGGGGAATTCAGCTTTCCCTGCCACTTTCCTGGTCAACTGAGGAGAGAGAGGTTTGGAGTCAGAGGATTTGGAGAGACAGGTCTGAGGGATTGGTTGGTGAGAAGTGGCTGTGGTTTGTTTCTCTATCTCTCTTATAGTTCAGTTTTTCTTCAATGTCTGGCTTCAGGTTTTATTATACATTATATAGAATCCATCCAATATTTGAGCTTAGGCAAATTACTTTCCTAGCTCCATGTAGAGTGGTTGTGCATGTGAGATAAATGCATGTGACTTGCCTGGCCCTTTTGAGGCCATTATCCTTCCTGCTGGTATGATCATAAAGTAAGAAATCATATATCCTACTATTAGTAAAATATATGACTCAGATATGCTTTACATCTAGGGTTCATCTGAATTGTTTTTCATTAAAAACTAGCTGGTCAGGAGAAGGCAGAGCTGCCTGCTGCCTCTGCCAGTGTGGTTAGCTGTGAATGCAAGAACCATGCCCAGGGACACTTGAGACGACTGTCTGTGTTCTGAGATCATATTTTCCTGACCCTTAGGATTTATGAAGTAGAAGAACTGAAAAGGATACATACTTTTTGTAGCCATTTTGCTGCTTAACTGTATACATATTACAGGTGGAAAAGAGGCTTAGATGATAGACAAGAAAGGTTAAAGTGTTAGTATAAACATCCAAATATTAGTGATGATTACAATGGACAAAGCCACAAATGGTAACAGGAGATGGCTCTTATGTGTCCTGGTGTTAGATATCCGTTTCAGGGACAGAGGCATGTTAAATGTGGTTTAAAGGGAGAGGGCACATGGTACATGCCCACTCTGTCATAATGTGAAGCTCTGCCCTTCAGCGTGCTGCCTGAGTCACTCAGCATGGATGCTAAGGCTGAAAGAGTGCTGTATCATCCTGTGAACACCTGACTGAAGAATAGCTGGAGGGATTTTCCAGAGAAGACTCGGGGTTAGCTTGGTGGCGGCAGCTGACACCTGGAATGGTAGAGACAACAGAATGCTCAGGAGCCTAACTATGTAAGGACTCTGTTGTGTGAACTGTTAAAGCTAACAGTTGAACCTAGTCAGACTCCAGACCAAGACTGAACTTGGCCATTGCTGTGGCTTAGATCAGAAAGAGTCCACTAGACTCACACACTCAAGGTATGGTCCCCAGCTGATGGCACTATTGATAAGTGATTGTATAAGGACACTAACATCATAGATTAATACATTGAAAAATTCATAGCTGAATGGGCTATCAGAAAGTGAGGCATAGCCGGAAGAAGTAGATCACTAGAGGTGTGATTCTAAGGGATATATGTGTCCCTAGCCCCTCCCCATTCCTGTCTTCCTGGCTGCTATGTCCTGCTGAGGTATTTCTGTCTTGACACAGAACAAAAACAACAGAATCAGCTGACTATGGACTGAAAGGAGGAACCTAAATGAGCATGTGCTTTAAGGTGATTTGCCCAGACATTCTGTCCTAGGAGTAAAAAGTAAGTTCCACAATCATTAAATTTCCTCAAAGTTGGGGGAGCAGTTGTTCTTCAAAACCTCTTCTTCTTATTCTCCGATACAAGAGGTTTCATTTATATCCTGAATTGCATATGCTCAAGCACACTGGAGCTGCAAAGCGCAACAAAATAAGCTGGGTTTATTGCTGTTATTATGACTAATGGAACTCTAAAGACCCCTTACAATGTACAAAGGACAAAACATTTTTAGAGGCACAAAGAACTTGGAAATCCATCCTAATGAATAAAATGTCATTTACCTTCTTGGCTTTTTTTCTGATCTTTAGAGATTTCATAATCTTTCCTGGCATTTCAGTAAAGCCAAGGAACCATACTCTTTTTAAAGCTAATTGCCTGGAAAAAAATTCCTCCTCTCTCCAATGCAGAATAAAAAGTGTCTAGCAAAGACAGAATCCTAAATACAAGCCACTGCAGACAAGATGGAAATAATTTGAATCCACCATCCCTTCTATTCTATTTTCAGACCAAAGCTCCTATGCCCAAGGTTCAGACATTTATTGGCATCTTTTCTGTGGATGGATTCTGTGTCATGTCTATGGGTGGGTTCTGTGTCATGTCTATGGGTGGGTTCTGTGTCATGTCTATGGGTGGGTTCTGTGTCATGTCTATGGGTGGGTTCTGTGTCATGTCTATGGGTGGGTTCTGTGTCATGTCTATGGGTGGGTTCTGTGTCATGTCTATGGGTGGGTTCTGTGTCATGTCTATGGGTGGGTTCTGTGTCATGTCTATGGGTGAGTTCTGTGTCATGTCTATGGGTAGGTTCTGTGTCAAGTCTATGGGTGGATTCTGTGTCAAATCTATGGGTAGGTTTTGTGTCAAGTATATTGATGGTTATCTGATTTCAATGTACTTCAAGTTGTACAGATAATTTTAGGACTATAGCTAAGCTGGATTTTCATGAAAACAGAGTTGGAAAATTATTGTTCTCTGTTCTTTGAAAAGATTGAAGAGTAACAGATAATGAGTGCTATCTGTCAGTTGAGTGACTTGTGGGTTCATTCTTTAAACAAGCATACCCGAATCCCTTCTTTGGAAGGCATTGATAATAAAAGGAAAACATAAACTTAGCCTCAGCTTTCTTTTATTCAATTAATTAAATTTATTCATTTATTTTACATACCCACTGCAATTTTTCCTCCCTCCTTTCCCCCAATTTCCTCCCTTACCTCCCCTCTGCCTCCCTGCATCCACTCTTTCTCTGCTTCTGTTAAGAAAGGAGGAGCAAGCCTCTTATGGGTATCAACAAAGCATGACATACCAAATGGTCAGTGCAGCCCAGTATAAGGAAGAGATTTCTAAGAGCCAGTCAAAGCCCTGGAGACAGCCCCTGCTCCCTCTGCTAGGGGTCCCACAACCAGACCAAGCTACACAACTGTCACTTATATGTAGAGGGCCTAAGTTCATCCCATTCAGGCTCCCGGGCTGTCATTCCAGACTGTGAGTTCCTATGAGCACAGTTTAGCTGTTTCTGTGGGTTCCCTTGTGATGTCCTTGATGCCTCTGACTCACACAATCCTTCCTCCCTCTCTTCAGAAGGGTTCCCTGAGCTTGGCCCAATGCTTGGCTGTAGGTCTCTGCATCAGTTGTCATCAGTTACTGGATGAAGGTTCTATTATGACAATTAAGGGTAATTACCAATCTATGAATAAAGAAGAATATCACTGTAGCTTCAGTTTTCTTGTTAGTGAGACTGTCATCTGTTTCCAAAAAAATGGAGAAGAGTGTTGTTTGGTTTGGGTTGGTTTTTAAACTGATTTTGTAGTGAATACAAACTATCATGTGTTAACAATGTCAAGAAAAGAGTAAACTCAAAAGCAAGAGTGGACTAAGAATAGCCAGACTATTTAATCGGGGGTGCTAAAACTTGATCCAGATAGTAAGATTCTCAGAGACCTGGGGCAGGGCAGAATGGGTCAGGCAGCACATACCTGGAGATATGAAACACATAAGAATCATAGTCCTTGAGCAAAACCTGTGCTTGAAGAAATAGTCTCAGCAAAGAGACCTTTGCTATGGCAAAACTTTCTTTCTATGGCATGCTACTATGCTCACACTATTTATCCCTTCAAAGCAGTTTATGCATCATTTCCACTAGAAAGCTCATCCTTACTACCATCCCTTCCAAATGGAGTCTGGTACCCACTCTGGTTCTCTTCCCCCTGCTTTTTGCTATATCACTACAAGGCCTACATTGGTGATGATTATCTATTTGCTTTTCTTTCTTCCTCCATCACACGGTGAGCTCCTGGAGGACACAGAGTTTGGCCTTATTTATTATTTGCCACAGTGCCAGTTACACTTGACATGCACGAGTGTAAGGGAGGGAGGGAGGGAGGGAGGGAGGGAGGGAGGGAAGCTAGTAAAATCTTTATGGTCTGGGTGCTCAGTCCTTACACAAATGCCTGAACTTACACGGGACTTTGCAAATGAAACATGTAGGAAACATCCCTCCCCCTCCAGGTCAAGGGCAGAAAGTCAGCAGAGTGTCAGTCAAGTCCCTCTCCCTCAGCTAGAGAGACAAGCCGTGAACAGCTTGCAAGCGTTCATTGCCTTCCGTGCTGGGGGGATTTGGCTATGGGGCTCTTAACGAGATCAAGCTGAATTGCACAGTTTCATCCTGTCAAAACGCATTGGAAATCTTTCTTGGGTGATTTATCATGGAAATACACATGGCGAGGAAGGGGATGGGGGATTAGAGGAAGCACAGAAAGCCACTCAGCCCTCAGTGCTCTGCTGGCACCACGCCCAAGGTGGCCACAGCTGCTGATGGACAAGCCTGGGCCGACACCAGACAGATGGGCCCCTGAGAGAAGGCCACCTCCCGAAAATAAATAATCAAGGCCACTTCAAGAAAAGCAGTAACACACAGCAGCCATGGCCAATAAATCCTGGACAAGTGGGTTCAAGGGAGGGAAGCAAATTCATTGCAGTCACCACCATTACTTCCCAGCCACATCAGCTAAACCATGGAGCACTCAGATCTGCTCTCCAAAGTCAATAGCAAACTGTCCCTAATTTAAAGCAACAGTGTACACAGTTAACTGAAGCTGCTGCTACAGAGAAAATTTTATGTAAAACATAAACATCCAAGAATCTCAAGCTATCATCCTGAACCTTCTACACATCTGTAAGTATTTTCTTCCTTTCTCCCAGCTCTGGGAGTTAATCTCAGACTAATCTTTATCGTTATGGTCTATCTGTGCCACTGTAGCAATCTGGGGTTCTTGTAAAAAGTAACATTAACAAATGTGGGCTCAAACACAAAGCAGCTGCCATTTGTCAATGTTGTTTGTAAAAAGGTGCCAACTTGCACAGCATGGCCCTCGAGGGTAGAGACTCGTTCCAAGGCTGAGAACCTGCTCCTTGGCAGGTAGGATGCAGAAAACAAAGAATACCTGGACAGAAGGCAGACAGCCCTATTCCCAAACCCCTAGAATCTAGGTGGGAAGATAGGAAAAAGCTGGAAAGAAAGGGCCAGAAGAAAAGAGTATTGTACACATGTGCCGTACTTTGAAAGAAGCAAGTCTAGAGTGGCCTGGGGCCGAGTGTGTCTAACCAAGTCTAGGAAGACACGTGTCTCTGACTATAGGCCTATATACAGATGACCCAAAAGATCTCAAAAATAAAGTGTAAGTAGTGTGTGTGTGTGTGTGTGTGTGTGTGTGTGTGTGTGTATACATGGAGGAAGGGAGGAAGAAGAGAGGGAGGGAAGGAAAGAAGAAGGAGAACTCACTCCTGTAAGCCCATTCCAGCCTTGAACTCACTGGTAATAGAGGATGACCTTGGATTCTCGATGTACAAGTATGCACCAGAACATCCAGTTTATGTGGTCCTGGGGATGGAACCCAAGACTTTGTGGGTGCTAGGGTCTACCAGCTGAGCTATATTATCAATCCCTGGTGTCTGTAGTTTTGAAAATTACTCTTTAGTAATAATTTTTAAAAATAAATATAATTTTAATACCCAAATCTCTGAAAGCCTCAATGTACAGAAAGCAGGTAGGATTCTAAGTTTTAGGTCAAATGAGAAAATAAAGGAAATCATACAAGAACTATGAACTATTTAAAAAACAAACAAAAAAAACCACTGGAAGCAGAAATGCATTGTTGCTGAATCACAGATTTAGCTCACTGGGATTTCAGTGACAAAACACCCCAAACTAGGTGACTTAGGACTAAGCTTATCCCTTGGAAACCAGAAGTCAGAAACTGAGTCAGCAGGACTGGTTTTTATTCTGCAAGTTCTAGAAGAAACCTGCCCTGTGCCTATGCCTTGGCTTCTGCCAATGCCAGTGCTCAGCATCCCTTGGCCAGTCTTTGTTCCTGGCCACCTCAGTTTTCTCCCAGGCTGAGCCTCTGTGTCCCATTTCCCTCCTCACATAGGAACACTAATCCTTGAACCAGTACCTACTGTACTCTAGCCTGAACTCATCTTACTTGGTCACATCTTCAAAGACCCTATTTCTAAATTAGGTCACATTCTCGGTCCTGAGATTAGAATCTTAACATACCTCGAACACAGGAAATATACATGAACCCTGCTTGCTTTTCAGCTACTCCTATTTAACCAAGATCAGCTCTGCATCTCGCCAAATTCTATCCAGAGGAATAAGGGAAAGGCAAACAGTAGTAGAACCTAGAAACCTCAGGCTAGCTACTTCCTTTATCTCTTCCCTTATCTTGAGCCTAAGGAACCCCCACAGTAGTGAGGGGCTTATTGAACAGGCAAAGGTTCTTCTCCAAGCCTCTAGCTGAATGACCATGTGAGATACCTACATACTGTCACACATGCCAGAGTGTATGCGTGCACACATGCTCAGGGGTGTTGTGCTTGAGTGTCAGCATCCAAAATGGTTTTATTGCTCCTTTATCTGTTCTCTCGTTGCCTCCTCTGCAGAAGCTTGGCATTCTAGAACACTGAGAATTCTGACCAACCGGTCTTTTGCCTATTCAGCACCACACTTCAGTAGTGAAAAGGTGAACAAAATGCTAAAAGTAATACAAAATTTGCTTTTTAATGAATGGTCCAAGAATGATAGAGCATCATGTTTTATGGAGGAAAGATTGACCACAGTGGGAACAAACATAGCATGTACTCCGTTTTACGCTTTCATAACAGCAGATGTCACTAACACCTCTGGGTGTTTGTTCGCTGTTTGTCCCCTTTGTTCTCAACTGTAGCTTGAAATAATGACAGTTGGGGAAACTTAGGCTGGTACTAAAGTCATCCCAAAGCCTGATTTACAGCCAATCACCTCCCACTTGGCAGCAGTGAGAAGCTGCAGTAGTGAGAAGCCTGGCAGATTTTGCCCTTGAGGTTAAGGTATTAAACAAAATGAAAACTAATTTCCCTTCAGTGAAGTGTGGTACTTAAAAGTTGAATGTGTGAGCAGCAATCTTGTAAAGCATCTCTCCTTAAAAATGATTTTATTAGAGTAATTAAACATGTTGAAAATGATGTCATCTTTCTGTTCTTGTACAAGGTTCTATTCTAGTCTCCCTTGATCTCTGGAGCTAAATAAATCTATACATAGCCATTGCTGGTATATGTTTCACTCATTATCTCTATATATAGATCTGTAGATAGGATATTCCCTGTGAACACAGGTCATGCTGTATTCACAAGGGGATTACTTCTGAAAACCTGAACTGTAAATACTTTTTATAGTTCACACAGCCAGCCATGGAAGAAAAGTAAGAAGCTCTCTTTAGGTGCCATGGCTGCACATCTATTTCATTAACCACTCAGCAAATCTTTACCAAGTATTCATCATGTACATACACACACACACACAGAGAGAGAGACAGAGACAGAGACAGAGACAGAGACAGAGAGAAAAAGAGAGATCCACTGATGTGAGTTTAACATTAACAACAACAACAAAAAGGGTTTCCATCCATTAAGACTTAAAAATAATGAGAGAAGTTCCCTTCCCCTGGACTCCATACTAGGACCCACAGCCATGGCCTTATGGGAGTCTGGCTGATCCTAGAAACCCCATATAAGACACTGCCCACCACCACTTAACCCCTTAGAGCCTCCTCAACAATGCCAGACTACACACACACACACACACACACACACACACACACACACACACACACACACACACACCACACCACCTTCATGCTTGGCTCCATATTCTTAGTCTACAACTTCAGAAGACTTCTGCTTTACCAAAGGTCAGGAAGGATCTAGGGATCCCAGGTAAGATACCACACCGCTCACTGCCCACTAACACTCCTTAAAACCTTCCCAGCAACCCCAGATTGTACCACATGGCCCACAGCCACTGGTAGCTATACCAGAGGCCAGAGCAGTCATCAGGAACCCAGGAAAGATACCACCTGCTGCCAGATAAACTCCTTTAAGCCTGTCTAACCACACTAGACTGTACCCCTACCCCTGGGCTCTATATCATGCCCTACTACTTTGGAAGAACTGGCTTTGCCAGAGGTAAGGCAGGATCAAGGAATCCCAGATAAGACATTGCCCACTTCTAGCTAATACTCCTTAAAACCCGCCCATTAACCCAAGACTGTACCCACTCCCTTGGGCTCAATACTAGGGCCCACAGCCCTGGCAGCCTTATGAGAGGTAAGGCTGGTCCTATAAACTCCAGGTAAGACAGTGTCCAGGTAAGACACTATCCACTGCTCACAAACCTCTCTATAACCTGCCCAGCAACTCCAGACTGCACCCTGTTGGCCCCCTTTTCCCAGCTCCATATCCTTTTCTTTAACTTCAGAAGAAGATTTCCTCTTCACCAAAGGCCTGTCCAGATCTAGGGACTCAAGGTCTACAACTGCAGAAGAATTCAGCTTTACTGAAGCATAGGCCAGATCTACGAACCCCAGCATCAGCAGTTTTACTGGAGGCCACGCTGGTCCTATGGACTTCAGAGACTAGATCGGATCTAGGGACCCAAGTTTGCACCTCCTCTCCTGGGTTCCATACCCTTGTTTATAACTTTGGAAGAAGATTTGGCCTTCTCAGAAGCCAGAATGGATCTAGGGACCCAAAGCCCCCGCCAAAACCCAGAGAGGACACTCTACTGAACCTAAAGACATGCTAGTCACCAGAACCCTTGGCAATTTAGGCAAGAAGGCCAAGGAAAAAAGAGAAACCAAGGAACAAAACACCCATCTAACAAAGACAAACACAGGAATAAACATTTAGACCTAAAATCAACCCAAATCCAGATGCCTAAAATCCAGTATAAGAACACAATCAATAACAACAATAAAAGGCAATATGGCATCATCAGACCCAGCTATTCTATAACAGCAAAGCCTGAACAATCCCACATAGCTGAAGCACCAAAAATAAATGACCTTAAAAATTATTTTACGAAGATGATAGAGACCTTTAAGAAGGATATAAACAAATCTCTTAAAGAAATTGAAAAAAAGACAAACAAAATGAAAATAGAAGTAATAAAGAAAACACAAATGGATGAAATCCTGGAAAAGGAAATTCTGGGTAAGTGAACAGGAACTACAGATGCAAGCATCACCAACAGATTAAAAGAGATAGAAGAGAGAGCCTCAAGTGTTAAAGCCATAATAGAGGCAATAGATTTATTCATCAAAGAAAATGTTAAATCTAAAAATACCTAATACAAAGCATTCAGAAAATCTGGGACACTATGAAAAGACCAAACCTAAGAATAATAGGAATAAAAGAAGGAAAAAAAAACCCAGCTCAAAAACTCAGAGAATATATTTAACAAAATCATAGAAGAAAAATTTTCCAAAATAAAGAAGGACATACCTATAAAGGTACAAGATGCTTACAGAACATCAAATAGATTAGATCACAAAATGAAGTTCCCTCACCACATAATAATCAAAACACTGAACATACAGGACAAAGAAAGAATATTAAAAATTACAAGGAAAAAAGGCTAAGTAGTATATAAAGACAGACACTTGACTCTCAGTGGAGACCCCAAAACACCCAGAAGGTCTTGGATTAATGTCTTGCAGAGTCTAAAACATCATGAATGTCAGCCCAGGCTACTATACCCAGCAAAACTGTCAATCACCATACATGGAAAAAACAAGATAGGTCATGAAAAAGTCAAATTTAAATAATATCTACCTATAAACCCAGCACTACAGAATGTCCAGAAGGAAAACTCTAATCCTAGGAAGCTAACTAAGCCCACAAAAAACACAGGCAATAAACAATCTTGTACCAGCAAAACCCAAAGAAGGGAAATACTCAGACTTACACACACGCACATACACATACACATTACCACCACCAGCTATAAAATAACAGGAATTAACAATCATTGGTCATTAATATTCCTCAATATCAATGGACTCAATTTGCCAGTAAAAAAGACACAGGTAACAGATTGGATATGTAAACAGGATTTAACATTCTATTGCATACAAGAAACATACCTCAACATCAAAGATAAACATTACCTCAGAGTAAAGAGTTAGAAAAGGATTTTCCAATCAAATGGACCTACAAAGCAAGCTGGTACAGCTATCCCAACATCTGACAGAATAGACTGCCAACCAAAATTAATCAAAAGAGATAGAGAAGGGAATTCATATTCATCAAAGGAAAAATACATCACAATGATGTCTTAATTCTGAATATCTATGCTCCAAATGTAAAAAACACCCACATTTGTAAAAGAAACATTACTAAAGCTTAAATCACACATAGAACCCCACACAATAATAGCAGGAGACTTTAACACCCCACTTTCACTAATGGACAGATATTTCAGACAGAAACTAAACAGAGAAATAATATAACTAACATACATTATGACTCAAATGGACCTAACAAATATCTACAGAACATTTCACCCAAACACAAAAGAATATACCTTCTTCTCAACATTGTATGTAAAATCCCCAAAACTGACCATATATGCTGCCACAAAGCAAATCTCAACAGATAAAGAAAGAAAGAAAGAAAGAGAGAGAAAGAAAGGAAGAAGAAAGAAAGAAAGAAAGAAAGAAAGAAAAGAAAGAACCTCCTGTATCTTATCAGATCACCAGGGATTAAAGCCGGATTTTAACAACAAAAGAAATAACAAAAATCTTACAAACTCATGGTAACTGAACAAAGCTCTACTGATTTACTACTGGGTCAAGGAAGAAATAAAGAAGTTAAAGACTTCCTAGAATTCAATGAAAATGAATGCACAACTACCCAAACTTATGGGACACAATGAAAGTAATGCTAAGAGGAAAGTTCATAACACTAAGTGCCTGCATAAAGAATTTGGAGAAATATCACACAAGGAATCTGAAAGTTCTACAAAAAGAAGCAACCTCATCCAGGAGTAGATGGCAGGAAATAATTAAACTCAGGGCTAAAATCAATAAAATTAAACCAATGAGAACAATACAAAGAATCAATTAAACAGAAAATTGGTTCTCTAAGAAAATCAACAAAATAGATAAATCTTTATTTAAACTAACTAAAAGGGAGAGAATATCAAAATCAGAAGCAAAAGTGGGGACATACCAACAGACTCCAAGAAATACAGAAAATCATTCTTCAAGAACCTGTACCTCACAAAATTTGAAAATCAAAAAAAAAAAGGAAAATTTTCTTCATAGATACCACTGACCTAAATTAAATCAAGGTCAGATAAACAATTTAGATAGATTGATAACCCCTGAGGAACTACAAACAGTCATTAATAGTCTCGGGGCGGGGGGCAGAGGCAGATGATTTTCATGCAGAAATCTACCAGACTTTCAAAGAAGAGCTAATACCAACACTCCTCAAAGTATTTCACAAAAAAGAAACAGAAGGAACATTGTCAAATTCTTTCTATGAAGCCACGGTCACTCTGATGTCCAAACTATACAAAACTTCAACAAAGAGAAACCAATTTCACTCATGAACATTGATGCAAAAATACTCATAAACTGAACTCAAGAACTATGACCAAGTAGGTTTCATCCCAGAGAGGCCGGGATGGTTCAACACATAAAAATCTGTCAATGTAATTCACCATATAAACAAAATAAAAGGAAAAAAAACACACATGATCATCTCAGTAGATGCTGAAAAAGCCTTTGATAAAATCCAGAGTTTCATGATAAAACTCTTGAAGAGGTCAAGGATATAAGTAACATACCTAAACATAATAAAATGCAATATATAGCAAGCCAATTGCCAACATTAAATTAAATAGAGAGAAACTCAAAGTAATTTCACTAAAACCAGGAACAATACAAGGTTTTCCACTATCTCCATATCTATTCAATATAATACTTGAAGTTCTAGAGTAATAAAACAACTAAAGGAAACCAAGGGGATACAAATTGAAAAGGAAGACATCAAAGGATCATTATTTGCAGTTGATATGATAGTATACATAAGTGACTCCCAAATCTCTATTAGAAAACTCCTATAACTGATAAACACCTTTAGTCAAGTAGCTGGATACAAGATTAACTAAAAAAAAATCAGTATCCCTCATATATATACATATATATATACATATATGTATGTATGTGTGTATATATATGATAGACTGAGAAAGAAATCCAAGAATCAATATCATTTACAATGCCTCAAATAATATAAAATATCTTGGTGTAACTTTAACCAAGCAAGTGAAAGATCTATATAACAAGAACTTTAAGTCTCTAATGAAAAAATTGAAGAAAATATCAGAAGATGGAAAGATCACCCATGCTCATGGATCAGTAGAATTAACACAGTGAAATGGACATCTACCAAAAGCAATCTACAGATTCAATGCAATATTCATCAAAATCCCAACACAATTCTTCACAGACCTCAAAAGAACAATACTCAATTTTATATGAAAAACCAAGCACCAGGATAGCTAAGCCATCCTATACAATAAAAGAACTTCTGGAGGCATCACAATCCCTGACTTCAAGCTTCACTCCAGAGCTATAATAATGATAAAATCAGCTTGTTATTGGCATAAAAACAGGCAGGGAGATCAATGGAATCCAACTGAAGACCCACATGTAAATCCACATACCTGTGAACACTGGAAAACAAAATTATACAATGAAAAAAAAGCATCTTTAACAAATGGTGCTGGTCTAACTGGTTGCTGACTAGTAGAAGAATGCAAAAACATCCATGTCTATAAACCTGCACAAAATTCAAATCCAAGTGGATCAAAGACCTCAACATAAATACAGATACACTAAACCTGATAGAAGAGAAAGTGAGATATAATCTTGAGTGCACTGGCACAGGAGACCACTTTCTGAACAGAACACCAATAGCAACACATGATCTAAGATGGACAATTAATAAATGGGACCTCATAAAATTGAAAAGTTTCTGTAAGGCACAGGGCATTGTGGACACAACAGTACAAAATGGGAAGCCTACATAATGAAAAAAAGATCTTCACCAGCTCCACATTTTAAAAAGGTCCGATTTCCAAAATATATAAAGAACTCAAGAAACTAGATATCAGCAAACCAAAAAATCTAATATAACTGGCTATAGATATAAGTGGGGAATTTTCATCAGAGGAATCTTAAATGGCTGAGAAATGCTTAAGGAGATGTTCAGCCATCAGGGAAATGCAAATAACAATGATTCTGAAAATTCATCTTACACTTATCAGGATGGCTAAGATAAAAAACAAAAGCTCCAGCTCAATCTGGATAGGATGTGGAGCAAGGGAAACACTCCTCCACTGCTGGTGGGAATGCAAACTTGTACTGACACTTTGGAAGTCAGTGTGGTGGTTTCTCAGAAAACTGGAACTTAATCTATCTCAAGACCCAGCTATACTGCTCTTAGGCATATATAACCAAAGGATGCTTAACAACAAGAACACAAAATATGTTCATAGCAGCTTTATTTGTAATATTCAGAACCTGGAAATAACCTAGATGTTCCTCAACCAAGGGATGGATAAAGAAAAAGTGGTACATTTACGCAATGGGGTACTACTCAGCTGTTAAAAACAAAGACACCAGGAAATTTTTTTTTAAGTTATTTATTTATTTATTTATTTATTTATTTATTTATTTATCTTGGTGTTTGCCTGGAACTGGAACTACAGACAGTTGTTAGCTGCCATGTGGGTGCTGGGAATCGAACCCAGGTCCTCTGGAAGAGCAGACGGTGCTCTTAACCACTGAGCCATCTCTCCAGCCCCCGACACCAGGAAATTTGAAGGTAATTGGATGGAAATAGAAAAAAATCACCCTGAGTGAGGTAACCCAGACCCAGAAAGACAAACATAGTATGAATTCACTCATAAGTGGATATTAGCTGTAAAATAAAGGATAACTATGGTACAATCCACAACCCAGAGAGACTAGGTAACAAGGAGGGTTCATGGGGGAGACATCCAGATCTCCCTGGGAAGGGGAAATAAAAGTAGACTGAGGATGGGTGGGGATGAGAACATTAGTGATCAGATTGGGAAAGGACATGGGGGGATGCTTAGGGAGACTGCTGGGGGGCAGCATTTAGGTATGTGTGTGGGAGCCTGGTGCAGGCAAATTTCCCAGGAACCTGTGAGGAGGATCCCAGCTTAGACTACTAACAATAGTGGGTAAGTAGCCTGAAGTGGCCATCTCCTGTGACCAGATTGGTGCCTGGCCCAATTGTCATCAGAGAGGCATCACCCAGGAACTGATGGAGGCAGATGCGGTGACCCATAGCCAAACATTAAGCAGAGTTCAGGAATCCTCCAGAGGAGGAGGAGAAAGGAGTGTAGGAGCCAAAGGAAACAAGGACATAATGGGAAGGCACACACAATCCACTAACCTGGGTTCACAGGAGCTCACAGAGAATGAACAGACAACCAGGGAGCCTACATGGAACTGAGCTGGGCACTCAGCATATGCTTTACAGTTGTATAGCTTATCTCTAACGGGACTTGTAACAGCAGGAACAGGGGCTGTCCCTGACTCTTTTACTGACTTTTGAGACCATACTCTTCATACTGGGTCACCGTACCCAGTCTTAATACAAAAGGAGGTTCTTAATCTTACTACACCTTGATACTCAAGGGATACTGCCCTTTCCTAGATGGCCATGGAAGATGGAGAGGATAGGAGGGGGCGGGGTGAGGAGAAAGAACTGGAAGGGGAGGATTGGGAGGAGGCTGCTGCTGGGCTGTGAAATAAGTAGATAAATATAATAATAATAATAATAATAATAATAATAAAATAATGGAAGAATCATGCCTTTCTGCCTCTAGCAGTGCAGCAGACTGAGCTCCTAAATATCAGCAGGGCCAGTATCATGAAGAGCAAGCTGAAATACAGTACATCTGTGCTCACTTGCCATTGCAACTGCTCAGTTCCTTCATAAAACACCCTTGCTCTATCATCCCACTGTCATTTTTTTCAAAGTATGATCATTTATTAGTTATCCTCCAAGACCTATTTTTCACTGGACTCAGAAGTAGAAGCTCTCAGCAAGGACATCCTAAGTCTCTTGCCAATCTGTTCCTGGAGGTTTTCTTTGGCTTCCTTCATTCTCTTGGCCAAAAGGTTAGCAAGTTCTGCATCCTCTTCCTTGTTTTTCTTTGTTTGTTGCTTCTTCAGAGCAATATGCCAGCGTTTGTGTGGTAGAACACGGGAAGTAACAGGACACCGAATCTTGGGTGCTTTGGTCCTAGGCTTCTTTCTAACAATGTATTGGCAAACATCATCTTCTTTAGAGATATTAAAAAAGCTTTCGGATTCTGCTAGCTCTTTTAGGCCCCAACCAACAAGGCATAGTAGTGTCTGTTAGTCCAGGAATATCCATCTTTCCTCTTTTTACAATAACCAAGTTCAGAACATTGTGGCATACACAATGCATCCTTCAACAGACTTACACTTCCTCTTTCCAATTCTCCTTGGTTTATAGCAAGAATGACCCTTACTCAACAGCAGGCACATTCTGCCATGGGTCAAATGCCTTGCTTCATGGGAAAATCTTGTTTGTGATTCCCACCACTTATTTGGACCACCATAAACCTTCCACTCTTTACCCAGAGCATCAGCAGCCACTTCTGTGACCATGTGCTTCTCATAGAAGGAACAAAGATTGGGTTCATAGTCAAATTAGATGAGTTTCTGACAGTCGGTGGCAGGGAAGGAGATATTCAGCTTCACCCCACGTCATTTTGTTGTACCACATTCACCTTTTCCTGGCTGGTTTGAGGCAGAAACTTCCCAGTACAGTAGAAGCCAAGGGCTACTAGGAGACAAGAGCCTACCATGACCAAAAAGCCAAGGGTTTTGAAACCATCCAAAAGGTCATGTGACATTAGTCCTTTCCAGGGGTTCTTAATCCTGAAGTCTGTCAAATTTTAAATATTTGTAAGAGAATTGTACAGATTCAAATAGAAAAAAATCATATCTTTATTTTCATATTAAATTCCTTATTATGCAGAATGTAAACAAGAAATGACAGCAGTTGGAGTAATTGCTCCTTTGCCTACAGAATAAATCATAGATGTTTTATGCCATATCAAGGTTCTGCAGACACCTTGAAATCATGCCCATGCTCATTATTAATGTTTTGCAATTATGGCAGTTATTAGGCAAATCACTAAACCATATAATTTTTAAAATCATACATATTAATACATCACATATTTGATTTTTGACAATTATACTTTAATATATAATTATAATAATTCATAATACTATATATTCTATGAACTCAAAATATTCCAAAGTGATGCATCTACTACATGAGATTTCCCAAAGAAACTAAACATCAGCATCACTGCAAGAAAGAGCTAGAGAAAAAGTGACTTTCAGTAAAGAGAGCCTCTAAAGAAAACTGTATCTCGGCTGGAACTATGGAAGGAAAATTAAAATAATATTACCACTGATGTCAGCTAGCTCTGAAGGACTTATAATCCGGGGCTGGAGAGATGGCTGAGCTGTTCAGAATTCTTACCACACTTTTAGAGGATGGAGGTTCCCAGGTCCAAGCAGGGCAGTTCACAACTACTTGTAACTCCAGATCCAGGAGGATCTGAAGACTCTGGTTTTCACAGGTACCAGCATTCATTATATAAATCCATAAAAAGAAGCACACACAAATATGCACGCACACACATACTCACCGAATGAAAAAAAGATAAAGGAGAGGAATTTATAACCAACAGTCAGAGGTCTATTTAATTAATGGGTACCAAACGTTACTGAGAATGTGAACCAAAGCGTGACCGCATTACCTACACTGTGAGGTGTATGGAACAAACACATAACACATATTGTTTCTCTCTGTCTGGAAGTATCCAAAACTCTCTCCTAAGATTCCTCACACACTATGTTTAAGTAATAAGCTCAAAACAAAAAATTATTAAACAAATAGAATGACAAACAAAAGCAGAAAAAGAAAAAAAAAACAATAGAAGTATTCTAAAATTGCCCTCCATCCCAAGGCATCAGATACTGGTATTATCTGATTCAGAATTATAATAACTACACAAAATATTTAAAGAAATAAAATAATAGAATTAAAGGTTAACAAGTTATGCTGCTAGAAATTAACAATTTATAATGAAACAAAGGAAGTCTTTGAATATTTATAAAAATACAACTTTAAGGGCTTGGGAAATGGTCAGCAGGTAATGTGCTTTCTTATTTTTTTCCTTCTTCATAATTTATTTTGCATTTATCAAGAAAAACAGTAAAATGAATTCAAAATGCTGATAAGTTAACAATAACTATAAAGAAGATAAAAATCATAAGCATGATTTATCAAGGGTGATAATGCAAATAAGATTGCTACACATATATTTACTTTGTGTTCAGCTTTCCCTCTGAATTTTTTTTCCATCCCTGTATATCCTTATTCAAGGTCCCTTCCCCCTCTCGCCACATCAGGTTATTTTTTCTTCTCCACAACTCCCCATCCCCTCCCTGGGCAGGCAGCAGACAGTCCTATGGTCCCACTGACCCAATAATGCTAAGTTCAGTCTCCACTTCTGGCCAAATCCAGTTCTTTCCCCCCTCCCTCAAGAGTGAGTCAGGTGTTCCTCTAGGTGGAGTGGGATCCAAAGGGTCAGTCCAGGGTGTTTCTGATCCCAAGTTGTTCAGTGGTTGTGGTTTGCAGCTTGGGCATGCTTGCTTTTTTTCTTGTTTGTTTGTTTAGAGACCACTAATGAGTGAGTACATCCCCTGCTTATCTTTCTGAGTTTGTGATACCTCGTTCAGGAGGATATTCTCCAAATCCATCCATTTGCCTGCGAATTTTAGGATATCATTTTTTCTTACTGCTGCATAGTATTCCATTGTGTAGATGTACCACAGTTTGTTAAACCATTCTTCAGTTGAGGAACATCTAGGTTATTTGCAGATTCTTGCTATTACAAATAATGCTGCTATGAACATAGTTGAGCTAATACCTTGGGAGTGTGAGCTAATATCTTTGGAGTGTGAATGTGCCTCTTTAGGGTATACACCCAGAAGTGGTATTGCTGGGTCTTTGGGGAGATTGATTCTCACTTTTCTGAGAAACTGCCATATTGTATTCCAAAGTGGCTGAACAAGCTTACACTCCCACCAACAATGGAGGAGTGTTGCCCTTGCTCCACATCCTCTCCAACATAGGCTGTCATCTGTGCCTTTTATCTTAGCTAATCTAACAGGTGTTAGGTGGTATCTCAAAGTTGTTTTGATTTGCATTTCTCTGATGGCTAAGGATGAAGAGCACTTTTTCAGGTGCCTTTCAGCCATTCGTAGTTCCTCTGCTGAGAATTCCCCTTTTAGATCTGTACCCCATTTTTTGATTGGGTTATTCAAGGTTTTGGGCTCTAGATTCTTGAGCTCTTTATATATCTTAGAGATCAGTCCTCTATCACTTGTAGGGTTGGTGAAAATCTTTTCCCATTCTGTAGGCTGTCGTTTTATCCTATTGACAGTGTCCTTGGCTTTGCAGAAGCTTCCTAGCTTCAAGAGATCCCACTTATTGATTGTTTGTCTTAGTGTCTGTGCCACTGGTGTTATATTTAGGAAGTGGTCGCCTGTGCCAATTCATAGAAGTGTATTTCCCACTTTCTTTTCTATCAAGTTCAAAGTGGCTGGGCTTAAGTTGAGGTCTTTGATCCACTTGGATTTGAGTTTTGTGCAGGGTGACAGGCTCGGATCTATTTGCATTTTTCTACACACTTCCTTCCAGTTATGCCAACACCATTTGTTAAATATACTATCTTTTTTCCATTGAATGTTTTAGGCCTCTTTGTCAAAGATCAGGTGTTCATAAGTTTTTGGGTTAATGTCTGGATCCTCAATTCTATTCCATTGGTCCACAAGTCTGTTTTTATGCCAGTACCAGGCTGTTTTCATTACTGTAGCTCTATAGTATAACTTGAAGTCAGGGATGGTGATACCTCCTGAGGTTCTTTTGTTGAGTAAAATTGTTTTGGCAATCCTGGCTTTCCTGTTATTCCAAATGAAATTGAGTATTGTTCTTTCAAGGTCCAAAAAATATTGTGTTGGGATTTTGATGGGGAGTTGGTTCTTTGAGAAAGTCAACAAGATAGACAAGCCCTTAGCCAAACTAATCAAAAAACAGAGAGAGAGTGTTCAAATCAACAAAATCAGAAATGAAAAGGGGGACATAACAACAGACCCCCAGGAAATACAGAGAATTATCAGATCATATTTTGAAAATCTGTATTCCACAAAAATGGAAAACCTAGAAGAAATGGACAACTTTCTGGACAGGTACCATCTACCAAAATTAAATGAATATCAGATTAATTACCTAAACAGGCCTATAACCCTTAAGGAAATTGAAGCTGTCATTAAAAACCTCCCCAAAAATAAAAGCCCTGGTCCAGATGATTTCAGTGCCAAATTCTACCAGACATTCAAAGAAGAATTACTACCGTTACTCCTCAAACTATTTCACACAGTAGAAACTGAAGGAATATTGCCAAATTCCTTTTATGAGGCCACAATTACCCTAATACCCAAGCCACTCAAAGACACAACAAAGAAAGAGAATTACAGACCAATTTCCCTCATGAATATTGATGCGAAAATTCTCAACAAAATTTTGGCAAACCGTATACAACAATGTATAAAAGATATCATCCACCACGACCAAGTAGGCTTCATCCCAGAAATGCAGGGCTGGTTTAACATATGAAAAACTGTAAATGTTATCCATCATATAAACAAACTAAAGGAACAAAATCACATGATCATATCCTTAGATGGTGAAAAAGCCTTTGACAAAATCCAACACTCCTTTATGATTAAAGCCCTGGAGAGATCAGGAATACAGGGAGAATACCTAAATAAAATAAAGGCGATTTACAAGAAGCCGACAGCCAGTATCAAACTTAATGGAGAAAAACG
>PVIH01004488.1:125267-139553 GCA_004025045.1 Sigmodon hispidus
GGAACTAGACAAGGATGTCCTCTCTCCCCTTATCTATTCAATATAGTTCTCGAAGTTTTAGCTAAAGCAATAAGGGAATGAAAAGAGATTAAGGGGATACAAATTGGAAAAGAAGAAGTGAAGCTATCTCTATTTGCAGATGATATGATTGTATACATAAGTGACCCACAAAATTCTTCCAAGGAACTGCTACAGCTGACCAACACTTTCAGCAATGTAGCAAGATACAAGATTAACTCAAAGAAATCAGTAGCCCTTCTATACACTAAAGATAGAAGAGTTGAAATAGAAATAAGGGAAACATTACCCTTCATAATAGCTGCAAATAGTATTAAATACCTTGGAGTAACTATAACCAAAGAAGTAACAGACCTATTTGACAAAAATTTTAAATCACTGAAGAAAGAAATTGAAGAGGATATCAGAAAATGGAAAGCTCTCCCATGTTCCTGGATTGGTAGGATCAGCATAGTAAAAATGGCAATTCTACCAAAGGTAATATGCTTTCTACACTAACATAAAGATCTGAGTTCAAATTTCTTGTACCACTCAGGTATAGCACCATCTATCTGTGACACCAGCAGGAAAGTGATCAGAGGTAGATCATGGGCGCTCATTGGCCTAGCCAATCAGTGTGCTCTAAGTTTAGTGAGAAAATCTGTCTCCCCACAAAAAGATAGAGGGTGATAGAGGAAGACATATGACATTGACTTCTGTTCTCCATGCATGTACACACACACAGGTATGAAAACATGCATATCGCACACACACACAAATACAATTTAAAATTTAAATCACTGTAACTGGAATATAGACACAAACTAAACATAAGATCTAAAATTTGATATTTTAACCTAATTAGATATAGATGAAAACATTATTATGACATTGGGAAATATTTCTTAATAATGCTTGAGTCACAGATAAAACAGTTATAAAAATTAAGATACACTTTAAGTAATACATTATGAAACTTGGGAATGTCAAAGTAATTGTTTGAAGAAATCTAATATTTTGTATGCTGAGCAGAGAAGATAAAGGATAAAAACTTAAAGTTTAATATTTAGAAAAAATGGTGCAATTTTCTAGATAAGACATTCTAGACTTTAATCAATCTATGTTTTGGTGATATTTGAGGTATCTTATTGGAATATCATGGAGCCTCAAGTTCTTCAGGAACTATTTCTGAAGGTCTGAGAGATGTTTCTTAGGGTAAACTCTGTGCAGCCAAGCCTGAGGACCCAAGTTCTGACCCTGTCCACACAGAAGCCACATAAGAGCTGATACACTAGTACATGTCTGTAATCCCTGCTCTGCTATGGGAAAATGGAAGGCGGAGATAGGAAAATCCACGACGACCAAGTAGGCTTCATCCCAGAAATGCAGGGCTGGTTTAACACACAAAAAACTGTAAATGTTATCCATCATATAAACAAACTAAAGGAACAAAATCACATGATCATATCCTTAGATGCGGAAAAAGCCTTTGACAAAATCTACTGGGAAGTTCAGCAGCAAAACAACAATGAGACTTGATCTCAAACATGGTGAAAGATAAAGGACTGACACCCAAAGGTGTCCTCTGTTGTCACACACACGCCATGATTCACCCATTCTCACACACACACACACACACACACACACACCACTGTATCGAAACTAATAATTAAGTACCATAACTAGTTCTAATAATTATCATGTCTTTACAAAAGACAGTATGGAAAATAAAGAGGAAGAATAGATGCAAGAACAGGAATGAAGATCATGGAGATTAAAGACCAAAGACTTTCCAAGTAAAACCCTTGGAAAATAAAGGATATCCTGAGAATATAGGTAAAATGTTAAACTGTGCGCTTAGCTATTGGCTCTTGGGTGTGTCACAAATGTAAGTGCAGCCACAGAAAAGATAGCTTAAAACATATGCCACTGACAAATGTCTCCAGAAAAAAGCAATTCAATACATGTGACTCAAGAAGAAATAGAAAGTATAATAGTAGTTCAGTTTTTAAAACTGAATCAGTAAAGATCTTCTCAAATGACATGTGAGGAGATGGATATTAATCACCTGGATATAAACACTTCACAATGTGCAAAGACATCAAAATATCAAGGTATAACATGTATATGCACATAAATATATACTTATTATACAATTTAAAATAGAATCAAAAACCAGTGGTACAAGCCTTTAATCTCAGTACTCAGGAGACAGAAGCAGAGGTAGAACTCAAGAGACAGGAGAATCTCTGAGTTCAAGGCCCGCTTGGTTTACATATCAAGCTCCAGAACAGTCAGGATTTAGATAGATACCCTGTCTAAAGAGAAAAATAAACAAATAAACAAATCATTCCACAAATAATGAAAAAAGGAGAAATTAGAACTTAAACTCTTCTAGGAAACACAATCAAGAAATGTTGCCTTGGTATCAAAAGTTACAAAAACTCTGAGTGATACAAGCCTTTAATCCCAGTACTCACTCAGGAGGCAGAGGCAGAAGGCCAACCAGGAGTACATAGAGAAACCCTGTCTTGGGAAAAAAAGAAAGGCTGGACCAAGCCCTTTCCTAGACAACTAAAGGGTACTATAAATTGAATCCAGCCATGTATGTAAATAATATCATGGCCAGTCTGAGTCCATTCCAGGAACACAGTTTGATTTAACACCCAATAATGTAACTCACCACATTAATATATTAAAAGAGAAATGTCATATTATCATCTTAATAGATGTAGAAAGATATTTCAAAAAATTTAATCATTTAATACAAGTGTTTAAACAAGACGGCAATTTCATTAACCTGCTAGAGCGCAACTACAGGGACACATAGGAAACGTTGCAAATGACGACATGAGGGACACTCTATGTAAAGCACAGAACAATGTACATCAGTAGGTAGATACTAATGTTACATTGTCACCACAGTAAGAAAATGAGAAGTCATTGTGAGGGCACGAGGAGCATTTGCCATTTTGCAAGACATCAGAGGTCTTACCTTGCATCAAATTCTGTTCACAATTCAAATCCTAAAAGTAACTACAGAACTGGGGAAATGGCTCCATTGGCAATGTGCTAGATGCTACTTAAGAATCTGGGTCTGGATTTTGAAGTTAAATAACTTAGAAACAATTAAAACTGTGCAAATGTGCTAGATGACTTTCCCTCACATCCTCATGTTAGCATGCATCTGTAACCTCAGCATCTGAGAGCAGAAGAAGTCTCCAGTCTAGTCAGCCCAGCCACAACAGAGAGTGCTAAGTGTACTGAGAGCCTTGTCTTAAAATAACTGAAATGTTAAAGGATGATATTGGAAGTTGACTTCTGGGGCACGTGTGCGCATGCAAGCACACATACACACCACACACACACACACACACACACACACACACACACACACACTGCAGTCTTCCCTGCTCCTTAGTCCTGCTCCTCCCACCCTTACCCAGCCATCCTCATCTTGCTTTGATCTCTGGTAAACAAGATCAACTCATATTACAATATGATGACCGGAACCCTTCCAAATTAATGTGTAAGGAAACCAAACATAAAAATGTTTATGCTAGGCTAGAACCTTAAGCTAGCCTCTGCAAGTGCCTGGCATGAGGTAACAGTCCTTACTCAAAGTACTGTCACTCTATAGTTATAAGGGATGCAGCTAAATAAGCAACACTCATTTCTATCTCTACCTGGTCCATACATGTTTATTGAGCAAGTCAATGGGAGTGAGGTCTTCACAGAAGCCTGCAGCAGCCTCTTTCTGTGGCTCCTTCTCCCTCAGCACAAATTTTCAGTGGTAATTAGCCAAGTGCCCTTAAACACGACCCACAAGTGCTTAGCTGCTTATTTCCACCTTGAAAAACAGCCTTTCAGTGTTGACTCTAGCATTCATGCCTTTAAAATCAAATGGGAACTGCACTGATGAGAAGACTTTGTGTTAGGAATAGTTTGCTGCTCAAAGCGATGTTTGAGGTGCATGCAAAAATATAAAATGATTGGCAAAACAAATACTGGTGTGCTCCCTCTGATCCTTTCACTTTCAAATTGGTGTGAATATATCTAAAAGAAAGAACTATTAAGATAAGGAGGTATTGGGATGGCATGACTTGAAAGAGTGTTTTATGATCCTAGAACACGGATGGGTGTTTGTCTTTCTTTGCTGTATGTTTCTCTAAAATAACTTATAGCAAGCTGTGCTCACCTGAACATAAATACAGAGGCCACTTTTGTAGGGAAAAGATGATGTTATTGACCTATGATCAAAAGCAGTGATTAAACCAGATGTGATGATGCATGCTCATAATCCCAGCTCTCTGGAGACTGAGGAGAGAGCATCACAAGTTAAAAGACAGCCTGGGGTATACAGTGGACCCTGACTAGGAAAAGAATAATTGATGATGAACTGTAACTGGTCTAATCATATACTTTTCCAATAGCTTTTGATGCTTTTAGATGTGTTCTCTTATTAACAAAGGTGCATAAAGCTGAGGCCTTACTCAATCCAGGCTCCAGTTGACCCCAAGCTGAGACATGGAGAATTGGGAACCTGACCAATATGTGGGAGATATTGCCAGTAAATTACAGTCACAGTGTAGTGATGCTGGTTGTGAGCCATGGTCAAAGGGCAGGCTGAGAGCTTCGAAAACAAACACAGTCTGAAAGGAAAACAACTTGGAGGTGAAAAGAGCAAGGAGCAAAACTGGGGCATGATGCTCTGAACACACTTATCTGTTTAGGGACTCATGAAGAGTGCTGTGGTTCTCTGGCTTAAAGATTGGAATCTGGTCCTAAAGCATTCTAGCTGCTATCATATCCTCCACACATTTCAAAAGGATCAGCCCAGAGATAAAATTTGTCAGAAATATCCAAACTATTTGTAAAACAGTGAGTGGGGAAGCCAAATGGCATTAGCCAAGGGGAGTGGAGAGGTTTCACTGTAGGGCAACCCTAGGCTTCGTCAGTGCTGGGATGCAAATGCTCATTGGACCAGCCCAGCTACCAGGGCTAATCACAAAGTAAAAGTAAAATGAGGGTGTCAAGGCTGTTTTGATTATGGGCAGCAAAGTGTCAGTCTGAAATAGTTTAGAGGGAAAAAAGTATTATTGAGAAATCTGTCATGGAATCCATGCCAGAACTTAATAACCACTCAAGGTAGTGGCATGTGTACCTCTGGTTACAGTCATGTCTGTCTCATCCTTCCACCTCAGTATGGATGGATATGGAAAGAAGCAAGCAATCCCAGACTTGTTCATCTCAAACCTCTCATCTTCTCAGACTGACTGTTAATAAGGTCCCTTAAGTGCCAGTTTTAAAGGCCTCTTTCAGGTTCTAATAAAGATGCTATAGCAAGCAAGGGAAACCTAAGTATCTGAGGGCAAAGAAATGAATCAGCTCATACCATGCTCTTTCTATGCAAGACTCTTTATTGTTCCACTTTGTTCTCTCTGTTCCTATTCTCTCTCAAGTTTCCAAAGTTTCCAGCTTATATACACATACAATCAGCAATTCCCTAGCCAAAGCAAGGTCACAAGGCCTGAATTCTTTCAGGGTCATAGAAGCAGATAAAAACAGCACCTGGCAGTGAGTGTCAGACTTTCTTTATGACTCAGGGTAAGAGCGACTTGTAAAAGCCTCAGTGAACTTTTAAAGGGATCAAGGTCAATCAAGAGGGAGGGAAACCTTTATTGTAAAAATTATCCACTGGCAATTGATTAGATAAAGGGATTAATATTTATGAAGGGGTTTATATGAAATACTCACTGATACAAAATTGAATGTTAGGGCAATTCCTGGAGGATTGAAATGTCCCATACAGAGGCAGTGAAAATCTTTTCTCCAAGAACCTGGGAACAACCAGGAAGGACAGGGGACTGGACACCCCTCATTCAGGGTCCTAAGACCTCAGAATCATGCCTAGTCTCCCTCAATAACACCTGAACTCATCACAAACCTTAAATCAAATAGGGAATCCTGAGAAGTGAAAAGGGGGGATTCACATGTAATACTACATTCTTTTTTTTTTTTAAACTTTTTTATTTATGTATTTGTCTTGGTGTTTGCCTGGAACTGGAACTACAGACAGTTGTTAGCTGCCATGTGGGTGCTGGGAATCGAACCCGGATCCTCTGGAAGAGCAGACGGTGCTCTTAACCGCTGAGCCATCTCTCCAGCCCCATAATACTATATTCTTAAGTGTGTCTAGAAAATAAGCTAATCAATAGACCAAGGTGAAATACATTCAAACTGTTAAGGTCTGATAAGTATGAGGTTAGTGTGGGCTAGCACTTCCCTTCTACTGGCAAGGTGACTCCAGGTTTGTTTCCTATCAGTCTGAGGGCTGTGAATCAACCAAACCAGACATGTCATAAATCTTGTCTTTGGGGGTCTGTGACTGCCTCCAATGAGATCCCTTTGCCTGGACACTAGCACTGACCAACCGTCTGCCAATAAAGATAATTGCAGGAGGACAGACTTCTAAATTTACTTTGGGAAAAGAAACAAAGATCTGCTTGTGAGAAACAAAGGTTTTGACTGTGTGACTTCTTTCACACATTGCTGGGGGAAATCATCCAATATGCTACTGCATAGAAGAAATAGTGCCCAATAAATAATTAATACACTGCTAAGCTGTGGGAATATAAAAGCTGTAATGGATGGGAAGGGCTATAGCTTCATAAGAAACCTGCAGCCAGAATAGCTACCCATTCAAAATGCAGTAATTCCAAAACACCTTTGGGATGGCTTAATACTCCATCAGAATTCATGTTTCTGGTGGGTTGGCCTTCGAAACAACAGCTGAGGTCTCACAGCATAATACTGCAATGTGCAGTAACTTGTCTTCTCTGATCCCAGTTAAACTACAGAGAGAAATAAGGGACTCTGTGAATCAGGTTGTCAGGATCCCAAGTTTGGATCTATTAATTGAGGTTAGAATGGTTAATTTGGTAGAAAGTGGGTCTACAGAAAACATAGAGTTGGGAGCTGCAATTCCCAGGAGAAACACTGAACATACGGCAGGAAAAGGAAATTGGCTTCATGTCACACTTTACATTAAGGGGGTTACTCTGCTATCTGTTCCCCTAGCAAATTCAATGCCTCAGGCTCATTCTCAATGCTGCAACAGGACTCGAGATGCAGCCTACCTCCCTGCTGTCCACACCTCCTATGGACCATCCCCTTCTAACCTCCCTCACTCCACTTGCCACTGCATCCCAGACTCTAACATCAAAGGCATTTCATGTGAACATATCAGCCCTACTGAGCATGCTAGTAAAATTTGAAACACACAGCCACCACAGTGTCCTGAAATTCAGAGAAGAAAATAAATCAAGGAGCAAAACACACCCAACAAAGACAAACTCAAAAATCAGCAACTAGATCTAGAATCATCCCAAACCCAGATTGTTCTTATATACCAGCATAAGAACAAACAGCTAAGATAATATATCTCAACTAGAGCCCAGCTAGCCTACAACAACAGGCCCTGAATATTTCTACAAAGCTGAAGCACAAGAAAAAGACCTTGAAACCACCTAGATGAAGATTTTCTTAAGGAGGAAATTAATAAATCCCTAAGGAAACCCAAGTAAACAAAAGCAATTGGATGAAATTAACAAATCTCTTAAAGAAAGGCAAGAAAAAACAAACAATAAGGGAAACAAAGAAAATTGTTCAAAAACTAAAAATGGAAATAAAAATAATAAAGAAAATACAAACTGGGAGAATTCTGGAAATAAAAAAAGTAAGAATTTAAATAGAAATTACAAAGGCAAGCTTCATTAACAGCATATTAGAGCTAGGAGAGAGAATCATAGGCATTGAAGATACAATAGAAAAAATGAAGACATTAGTCACAGAAAATCTTAAATCTTAAAAAACAAACAAAAAATTTCTGACACAAAATACCCAGGAAGTCTGGGACACAATGAAAAGACCAAACCTAAGAATAATAGGAATAGAGGAAGAAGAATCCCAGCTTAAAAATCCAGAAAGTATTTTCAACAAAATCATAGAAAAAAATTTCTAACCTAGAGAAGGAGATTCCTATAAAGGTACAAGAAGGGTACAAAAATATCAAATAGACTGGACCAGAAAAGAAAGTTTCCTTACCACATAATAATCAAAACACTAAACATATAGAACAAAGAAAGAATATTAAAATATATATGGAGAAAAACCAAATAACATGTAAAGGTAGACCTACTTGAATTACACGTGAAACTCTAAAAGCCAGAAGGAACTGGACAGATGTGCTGCAGACTCTAACAGACTATGAATGTCAGCCCAGACTACTATACCCAGCAAAACTTTCAATGACCATAAATGGATAACTAAAATATCCTGTCATAAAGTCAAATGTAAACAGTACCTATCTACAAATACAGCCCTACCAAAGATTCTGAAAAAAAAATACTCCAACTAAGGAAGGTAACTACCCCCTGAAAATACAGAAAGTAAATAATTTCACACCAGCAAAACCAAAAGAAGAGAAGCATGCTCGTATACACAAACATACACAACAACAAAATAACAGGAATTAACAATCATTGGTCACTGATATTTCTTAAAATCAACTCTCTTTTTTCCTCAATAAAAAGACACAGACAAACAGAATGGATACAAAAAGAGGATCCACCCTTCTGCTGCATACAAGTAATACACCTCAACATCAAGCATAGACATTATCTCAGGAAAAAGGCTAAAAAAGATATTCAACACAAATAGGCCTATGGAGCAAGCTGGTATAGTCATTTTAATATCTAACAAAACAGACTTCAAACCAAAAGTAATCAAAAAATATTGAGAAGGACATTTCATACTCACCAAAGGAATAATACACCAAGATACCATTTCAATTCTTCACATCTGTGCCCCAAACACAAGGGCATCCACTTGTGTAAAAGAACCACTACCGTAGCTCAAAAAACATATTAACCTTCATTGATAGTGGGAGGCTTCAATACTCTTATTCTCATTAATGGACAAATCATCCAGACAAAAACTAAACTGGGAAATACTGGAGCTATCAGATGTTATAAACCAGAAGGACCTAAAAGATATTTAGAGAAGATTTCACCCAAACGAAAAATAAAATACCTTCTTCTATGCATTTCATGGAACTTTCTCCAGAATTGATCACATACTCAAACATAAAGCAAGTCTCAACAGATATAAGAAAGTTGAAATCACTCTCTGAACCCTGTTATATCACCATGAATTAAATCTGGATATCAACAGAAACAGAAAGCTTACAAAGTCATGGAAACTGGATAACTTTCTACTGAAGGAAAAATAGGTCAAGACAGAAATTCAAAAATTAAAGACTTTCAAGAATTAGAGGAAAATGAATACACAACATACTCAAACTTATGAGACATAACGAAGTGCTGCTAAGAGGAACATTCATAACACTAAGAACATAAATAAAAAAATTGAGAAGATCTCACACTAGCAACTTATCAGCACACCAGAAAGCTCTAGAACAAAATAAAGTATATACACCCAAGAGGAGTAGATGGTAATAAATGATCAAACTGAGAGCTGAAATAAATAAAATAGAAACAGAACAATACTAAGAATCAATGAAACAGAGTTGGGTTTTTTTTTTTTTTTGAGAAAATCAATAAGATAGATAAATCCTTGCCTAAACTAACTAAAAGACAAAGAGAAACACCCAAACTAACAAAACCAGAATCAAAAGCAAGGACACAACAAACACTAAGGAAATAAAGAGAATCATAAGGACATACTTTAAAAACTTGTACTTCAAAAATTGCAAAATCTAAATGAAATGGGTAGTTTTTTCATAGGTACCATTTACTAAAGTTAAATCAAGATCAGATAAACATTTAAATAGACCTATAACTCTTAATGTAATAGAAGCATTCATTAAGTCTTCCAACTAAAAAATACCCAGAGCCAGACCAAAGATCATTTTATTAGATGCTGAAAAAGTCTGTGACAAAACCAACACCCCTTCATGATAAAAGCCCCAGAGAGATTAGGAATAAAAGGGGCTTACCTAAACATAGTAAGGCAATTTATAATAAGCCTACAGCCAACCTCAAATTAATTGGAGAAATGCAAAGCAATTCCACTAAAATTAGGAACAAGATAAGATTGTCCACTCTTTCAATGTCTATTCAATATAGTACTTAAAGTCCTAGCTAAATTAATAAAACAACTGAAAGAGATCAAAGGGATACAAATTAAAAAGGAAGAAGTCAAAGTACTATTATTCACAGATGATATGATAATATACATAAACGACTCTAAAAATTTCATCAGGGAGCTCCTCCAGCTGATAAACACTTCCAGCAAAGCAGCTGAATATAAGATTAACACAAAAGATCAGTAGCCCAGCTGAATATAAGACTAACACAAAAGATCAGTAGCCCCATATGACAAACAGATAGAGAAAGAAATCAAAGAAACAACACTTTTACAATAGCGTCAAATAATATAAAATATCTTGGGGGTAACTCCACCCAAAAAGGTGAAAGATCTGTGTGGCCAAATCTTCAAATCTTTGAAGAAAAAAATTGAAGATGATATCAGAAGATGGAAAGATCACCCATGGTAGTGGTCTCATAGGAATAATGTGGTAAAAATAGCCATCTTACCAAAAGCATTCTACAGATTCAATGCAATCCCCAACAAAATTCTAACACAGTTCTTTATAGGCCTTGGAAGGACAATTCTCAACTTCATATGGAAAAATAAAAAATTCAGGATAGCTAAAACAATCCTGAACAATAAAATAACTGCTGAAGATATCACCGTCTCTGATTTCAAGTTGTACTACAGAACTATAGTAATAAAAACTACATGGAATTGGCATTAAAACAGATAGCCTGACCAATAAAATTAAATTGAAGACCCAGTCATAACTTCACATGTCTATGAGCTTGATAAAGAAGCTAGAAATACACACTGGGAAAAAATACCCAGCATCTTTATTAAATGGTGCTGGATGTACTGGATGGTTACATGTAGAAGAACAAAAATAAATCCATATCTATCACCCTGCACAAAACTCAAGTGTAAGTATATCGAAGACCACAACATAAAACTAGACACACTGAACCTGATAGAAGAGAAAGTGGGGCATAGCCTTGAATATATTGGCATAGGCAACAACTTTCTGAAAAGAACACCAATAGCACAGACACTGAGATCAACAACTATTAAATGAGATTTCATAAAACTGAAAAGTTTCTCTACAGCAAAGAACACTGTTAATAGGACAAAATGGCATCCCACAAAATGGGGAAAAAATTTTACCAACTCTATATTCAATAGAAGACTAATATCCAAAATATCTAAAGATGTCAAGAAACTAGATATCAACAAACCAAATAAATTCAGTTTTAAAATGGGGGTACAGATTTAAACAGATAATTCTCAATAGAGAAAAACTCAAATGGCTGAGAAATTCTTAAAGAAATGTTTACCATCCTTATCCATCAGAGAAATAAAAATAAAAACTAGTTTGAAATTCCATCTTACATCTGTCAGAATGGCTAAGATAAAAAACACAAGTGACAGCTCATGCTGGAGTGGATGTGGAACAAGGGGAACACTCCTCCATTGCTAGCGGGAGTACAAACTTGTACAGCCACTGTGAAAATCAATATGGTGATCCTCAGAAAATGGATGTACCTCAAGACTCAGCAATACCACTCTTGAGTTTATATACAAAGGACACTCCATCCTACTACAAGGACACTGGCTCAACTATATTCATTGTAGCTTTATTCATAATAGCCAGAAACAGGAAACAACCAAGATTCCTCTTAACCCAAGAATGGAAAAAACAAAACAAAACACAATGTGGTACATTTACGCAATGGAGTACTACTCAACTGTTCAAAAACAATGGCATCATGAAATTTGCAGACAAATGGATAGAAGTAGAAAAATATCATCCTGAATGAGGTAGTTCAGACCCAGAATGGCAAATACCGTGTATTCATTGGTTAGCCATTAAGTAAATGATAACCAAGCTATAATCCTTAGACCCAGAGAAGTCAGGTAAAGAAGACTCAATGGGATGCATGGTTCTCAAGAAAAAGGGGAATATATTTTGTGAGTATGCTGGGGTGTATGTGGAGACTGGAGCAGGAGGGATCAGGTTTGGGGGAGATGGGATGAATGGAAAGAGTGTGGTGAGAGACAGCTGGAACTGGGGGACAGTTGGCAATGTGAAAAACTAGTGAAATGGAAACTTGTTGGAATCTATAAGGGTGGCCCTAGTGAGGACTCCTCATAATCAGGCATGCAAATTATGAATCAGTAATCCCTTATAGCCAGGCAAAGCTCCCAGTGGCAGGACCAAATTGTTGGCCAAAGGGGTACTATGAAGATCCCTGAACAACACAGACTGATGCTAGTGCAAAAGGTTGTTCGTTATAAGCTGTTAACAGGGCCCCATTGCTAAGTCCAATATTTACATAGCTCTTTGAACATGCAAAGGTCAAGCTGGTACCTGTGTGGAGCCTTCTTCCCTAAGTATTAGTCTTTTTTGGTAGGGGGAAGATACTCTACAGGCTACTGAAAAAGAAACCTGGACACCAACCCAGTCACAAAACATTTGACCTACAATCTGTCCTGTCTACAAGATGTACTGAAGCAATGGTGCTGCCTAACTTGTGGGACTGACCAACCACTTCAGTCCTACTCGACAAGAAGGAGTCATTCCCAACACTGCTTGGATGGCCAAGAACCAGAGACTAAATGACCCAGAGACCTAGGGTAGAAATAAACACAACTGGCAGAAATAAAATAAATTGATTCCTAATGGTATTCCGCTATACTTACAGATCAGTGCCTTGTCCTTTTGTCATTAGAGAGGCTTCTCCCAACAGCAGATAGGGAGTAGATGCTGAAACTCTGTAGAGGAACAGTCTAAATTAGAAGTCTCCATCAGGTCCTTCCCCTTGGAGCTCAGGGAATCCTCTGAAAGAAAGGGCAGAAAGATGGTAGGAATCAGGTGAGATGAAGGACATCAGGAGAAAATGGCCCACTTAATCAACTAAGCAGAGCCCATATGAGCTCATAGAGTCTGAAGTTGAAGCATTAGAACAGAACCTGCAGAGGTCCTCTGCGTATATGTTGTGGTTGTTATCTTAAGACGTGTGTGTGTGTGTGTATGTGTGTGTGTGTGTGTGTGTGTGTGTGTGTGTATGTGTGACTTGTAACTGTGGGAGTTGGTATGTCTTTGACTCTTTTACCTGCTCTTGGGTGTCTTTTCCTCCTTTAGGTTGCCTTGTCCTGCTTTGGTGTGAAGGTCTTTTCCTTTCTTACTGTATTTATTTTGTCATGTTTGATAGTTGTTGTCTCCTAGAGGGCTTCTCTTTTCTGAAGGGGGATAGAAGAGGAGTGGATGGGGGGGGGCCACTGGGAGGAGTGGAGAGAGGGGAAGCTGTGGTCAGGATGCATTAAAAAAAAAAAAACAATATGGGGCTCAATAATTTACCAGTACCAGATAAAATGACCAGCTCCTCAATAAGATGCAGGCAAATATAAAATCCGAATTTCTCTACTTTTGACTCTAGTCTCTACAGCTTAACAAATCAAGTTTGTTCAGGCTCATTCATTTACAAAGGTTGGCTGGCATCCAGCATTGCTAGTCTGAGATCATGGGTCCCCAGGAGCTTCTTATGTCTGTGGTCTGTGGTCTTTCACAGCTAACAACCAGCTCCCTGATGCAGTGCAACTGCCATTTCCACACTGGTCATGTTACCATAGGGATCATGTCATAGTTCTTTGTAGGAACTAGCTGTAATGCTTTTGTTAATGGCCCATGGCCTTGACTCTTGAGACAACAGAAGTATTAGGCAGTGAAAGCACTTACCTCTGAAATTCCTTCCCTTCACTCCAGGATGAAGGAGGGCAAGGGATAGAGAAGGGATTGTGCCCACTGCACTAGAGAAGACCTGTCTACCAGTCCTGTTAATAAGTCAGCAAAATTAGCTGTTTGTATACGTTGAAAAAGAAGAAGACATAATGCCACAGCAAGGGAGAAAAGAATTAAGACATACTGATCAAAGAACATTAAATTTTAGTTAGATGGAAAGAATGCATTCAAGACATGAACATAGTGATTAAACTAGTAACAGAAAAGTAGACTCTGAAAAACCACTGAAAGGGTAACTGCAAAGGCTCTTATCTCTAAAAGGTAAGGCTGTCCTTATAGTTGGAGTATAAAATGTCCTCTATAGGATTGTGTTTGAATACTTGGTCCTCTGCTTGTGAAGCTTCTCTCTCTCTCTCTCTCTCTCTCTCTCTCTC
>PVIH01004489.1:0-85333 GCA_004025045.1 Sigmodon hispidus
TGTTAGACTCACTTTCTTGGTTGATTGGGATTGCAAATTATGGTTACTCAGATTTATCACCTAACAGTCAGGATACTCAGGCTTTTCAGAAACATGTCAGAATATACCAAATAGATAGGCGTCTTCAACCACTTCATAGACCAAGAGAATATGGCATTCAAGATTTCGTTATTTCGAATTTGGCCTTGAGAGACATGACCACTCCTGGCATCACCGTTCCTTTCTCAAGGTGGTGTTGAGCATCACAGACATCTTGCAAAGAGATTGTTTAGTTTGGCTAATAATGACCTGAGGGGCAAAGGACTGCACTTGCACCCGCTGCTGTCAGCGTGCTCACTGTCCGAAATGGACCTGCAGGATGAGGGATAGAAACTGCCGAAGCCTGCCTAGCCAGGATAAGACAGTCCTACCAAAAATACCCTGCTTCTAAGGAGACTTGTCAGATATCATAGGCCAGTAGCCACAAGGATGGATGCTCCCGTTACACAGAGAAGTGGTGGATGACTGTCCAGGTAGTTAACTGTCGTTGTCTTCTCCTATATTCTGGAAGTTACCTCATGCTTCAAACTTTAGGTATATATTTTCCTTCTCAGGTCTTGACAGTGTTGAAGATTAAATAGTTGAGGTTGTTATTACTTCACATTCCAGCAAAGACACTCAAGTCTTAGAACTCTATTATTTAGGATAAACAGCCTCAAAGCAATCCCTGTACATTTTTTTGTATCAAAATTTTAGATATTAAATTGCACTTTGTAGTTGTTTGTTAACGGTAGTTTGACCTCACTTATGTTAGTTCCTTCCTCTTTCCCACACACTGTCTTATGGTAATCCCTGTAGTATGTAGTTTTATACCTAGTTTAGAACCTTCCTATTTAGACAAAATGGGGAGATGTAGCGGGGAAATAATGGATAGTACAGGTATGGGAGGGGCATGGTCTGCGGAGACGAGACGGAAGCTGAGCGGAGATGAGATGGAAGCGGAGCGCAGAGAGAGAGGCGTGTCTTCCATTCCCGGAGCGCGGCGAGGAGGCGGGTCTGCGGCGGGTCTGTATGGGTCTGTACAGCGGTGGCTGGGCTCGTTGCTAAAACTTCCTTTTGTAAGGAATTCTAACAAAATAAACCTTAATTAATACATACCTCTTGGTGGCAGGTTTTTACCGCGAAGGCCATGCAGAAACTTTTGAGTTTCATGATGTCTCATTTATTAATTTCAATCAATTTTATATAAAATTCAATACAATTTTATATGTATTTGGCCCAGGCATATTATTGATAGCCTCAATCAAACCACAGTTAAACTTTAGGCAAAAACATAAAAATTCTTATTTGTCACTGACATTTTGCGATGAGTGTTTTACTCCAGTTTGAGCATATGATAGTTTAAAACAGTGCCACTATAATTTATAATATATATTTGGCCTATTCTTTTATGTGACTAGTTTTCAGCATCATAATATAAGTGATATGAAAAATATAAAGAATCAAAAAAACTAACTTGTAGAAAAATAAATGTAGATAGTTTGTTTAAATTAATATGTGAACATCATAATATGGAATATTTGGATGACATATCAACCTAAATTACAGTTTTCAAAGATTGGTTAAATTTTTATTTGAGGGAAAGAAGAGATTTTTAGAAATCACTTTTTTTATTATTTCATAAGGAGAAAAGTTTGCAATTACAGTTTTACAGTCATATTTTACCTAAATACGTTACTGATTTGTTTCTTTTGAAAGGATATAGTTTTCTCTTGATGAATGAGCATCATATTTAAAAGGAGCAGATTTACTTGTTCAAGAGAATTATGTGAGCATTTATATTCTAATTATGTTAATTAGCATCATCAATTTTGTACTATATCTACCACAGTTTCTTAAGTTATGAATATTATTACTGTTTGCAAATATTCCAGGTACAATTTGCATAGCGTGCATACTCTCTTTTTGAATCTTCCTTTAAAGAACTGATTTGACAAACCTGCTCATTTTATGTTGATTTTATATTGTTTGCTGAAGGTTGCATCTAAACTAACTATCAGTATTTTTTATAAACCTGGAGAATATGCTGCCTTTCTGTGGAGATAAGGAGATAGGAACTAGGAGAAAAAAGGAATACATAAATATGAATGTGGTTTGCCATGATTTACATTTCTCTTTAAGAATTCGGCATGAACAAAACAGTGAGCATTAGAAAGAAAGACAACAAAATCTTGCTCTTCTCTCACTGTTTGAAATATATAGAGCAACGTTTTTAATTAATCATAGTATAAATTTTATAATAACATCAATCTTTGTAAACAACATAGTGTGGTACATAATCTAATTTGTTGCTTGTATTGTTCCCTATAATGAAAAGTTGATAAAGAGAAAATTAATTTAAAAATATTCAAATGTCCACTTCATATCCTATATATTCATTCTCTTTTCATTAACTAAAAAAATTCTTACTGCTTTCTTCTTGAATATTTTTGAATTTTTTCCTTGAATTTTCTGCCAATATTCAGGTCATCATCTTTTAATTGAATATATATGTATATATATGTACACCTATATATACATATATATATGAAATGATAGTATTACAATTCTTAATCCATGACTTTCTCAAATGACAGTCAAACACAGTCACTATCCATTCTGTTCTCTTACATACCGACCTTTTCCTTGCCTGAGCAATAATTTTGGTACTGACATAGTAAGAGGCATAGTCTGAACATCAGAAAAGACAAATCTAAGACATGTATGACTTCATGAGATGTACTCTTTTGGGGGAAGTGGAGATGATGGGCCCAGCTGTTAGAGCAATTGCATTAAATACCTTCATGCATTATCTCTGTATGCTTGTAACTGAAATTGAGAGAAAAATAAACTGATTGTGATATATCTTTAAGATTTTGTTAAAATATTAATATTTTTAATAAATTCATCCACATATTATCTCTTTTAATCCAAAACAAACATTCACTGAGCTAAACAAATCTTAGTTTTGACTGCTGATTGTATGCACAAAGCTAAACTAAATATTTTAATACTTGTTTTATGTTAAAACTGCAAACTAAAAAGTTTAGAGACATAATTTTACTATTTGCAAACTTCAATAAATTAAGGTTTTGCTTTGGGTGCATGTAACTGTTCATTTTTCATTCTGATACAGTGAACTGGATCATTTGCACATATGATTTACTGATTCCTGATACTTTTGGTTTTGTTTTTGTCTTTTGAAACCAGATCTTATTGGGTAGCCCAGACATGCTTGGAATCCCCAGGTGCTGGTACTATAGCTGTGTGCCACCAACCCAGGCAAAATGTACTATTTCTGGAATGCATTTGAAGTTAATTTTGCAAGCTGCCCCTGTTACTTTCTAAGAAAGACAGTGCATGCCTTGTTATTCACGCCGGCTTTGGTACTGTTTCAATTATCTCATGGTTCAGGGAGTTGTTGGGTTTTAAATGGATACTCCCGCCATGGGAAATGGCTGCTGTTTTTCACCATATTTTCTCTTATCATCCACAGATAATTAGTTCTGCCTGACAAAGCCCATCACAAGGGACAACTCCATAGCTTTCATAAGCATCTCAGCAGTGTCTTCCTTATGGCTAATTCTTCCTGAACCTGTTTAAAAATGCTTCAAGATAATTACAATTTCTTATCCCTGCCCACATTATAATGTAGACAGTATTAACAGTGCATACAACAGATATCTCCATTTATCTCTATATTATTTCTAGATATTTGCAGAGCAGGAAATTAAGGAAATAAACAGTGCAGCTCACTCCTCTGACCTGAGGATTGGTGTTCATTTCCTACTATTGATGCTCTGAATGATTCATTAACATAGCTTTAAGTTCCGAAATACCATAATTTCTTTTTTTTTTACATAAATTAATTTTATGTAAAGGATAATAACAGATACTTTTCCTTATGATGATAAAATATTTATAAATCATAAATGAAAACCTATCAATAAAATAACAAACTTTCAAGATAGTGTCAAATATATGACATATTTATTCAGTAAAACTTTTTCAAGAATAGATGAAACATTTATATATACATGTTATGAAATACAACACAGTTGAATATATTAACACATGAAAATAATTTTGGTAAAATCAAAGTGCTTTGGTAATGATATTTTTCTTCTCAGTATGATCACTGACCACATTTTAATGTTCTCCCAACATATGGATGCCCTCAACATCCACTCTCTGAGAATTCATTTCACAATATCTCTTACCCCTACCCTTTTATTCTTTACCTCTGGACTCAGGACACATTAAGCCCTCTGCTCCCTCCAGGTATCTTGTGTGCAGAGCTCATCCATCCAAAGCACTTTCAACTCACAAAAATCTATGCCAATTGCTCTCAAGACTCTAAAAGGACAACTGGGAAATTAGTTAAGTTCTTATTACCAACCAAGCAACCCTGTTTGTATATCTTCCTGTCACTGCTAACACAATGTGTCCCAAGCCACCTTAACAACTTTTTTCAAGCAAGCTGCAACATCAACTTGTGCACAAAACCTCTTGGATATTTTAGTATTCCTTTATTTATCTAGGGAGTATGTGCCATCAAATTTTCTTTTCCCCTAACTACCAAATTTCAGCTGTCTCTTTAGCTACACCCTACCACACTCAAGCTGTATTCTGGTAAGAGTGCTAGAGGTAACACATTTCACCATAGTTACAGATATCCTTAGAAGTACTTTCCACCCATCATATAATTTTAGAATCATCTTAGTGGGTTTTTTTGTATCATCTGCTTCAGCATATAATATTTTCTCTTCCTAGAACACCCAGCAACATTTGCCTCTTCTGAACATGCCTCTTATATCAAAACTGCCCTAGTTTCCATTATCTTCTAGAAACTCCTTTGCATTCTTCTTCATTGTTATTATCTTGGGGAGGCAACACTTGATGTAACACTACAGATGGAGTGTGTGGACAACTGGCATTATTTCCCAATGCATCACTCTCCCTGTGTACTGAGGATAATAATAGTAACTATGTCGTATGGATATATATTAAGGAGCCCTTTTCTAGATCACTCTTGGGAATACCAGGTATATCCAGTTATACAATACACATTTTGTTTGAATTTGTTCAAACATAAGCTTCATTATTTACCCCCCAAACTAGCCACATAGCTGGGAAAGCACATTTTCCCAAGAGAAAGGCACTGGTCAGAGCAAATTGCACCCTCCTTGTTTTTCCTGCACTGAGTGAAGAATAAATAAAACATTTCTGTTAGTAGTAAAGCTCAAGTCTAAGACTGCTCGCTCTCAAGAAAAAAATAAGCAAATAAATAGAATTAGTAATGATTATAAAACAATCTGCTTTTTTTTTTTTTTTAGAGAAAAAGCAAGATAGCAACTGACCTGGATTCTTCTTCCTTGTATAGCTTTCATAGTAAGAGAAAGTTCTATGAAATCTGATAATGTAGGAAAAAGTTGAACAGTGCAACTGTGAACTTGCAAGCTATGATAACAAATCAGCAAGATGTACCTATTAGTGCAATATTGGTATGATAAATGTGGGAATAATCCATAGCTTACTGATTGGATTTAAGTCCTGCTCTATAAGAAGAAACCCATGCCTGCCCAAAAAGCTATGGCTAGGGATACAATACTGTGGAGGAAAACCCACTCCTATTATTTTTTTTAAACAGATATGTATCAAACTTCCTTTTACTTATTTTTCTTTGTAACCATAGATAAGTGCTGCTCCCAATCTTTATCAGAGAAGCTTCTTTCAACAGTGAAAGTTTATCAGTAAGAATTACAAATGGTCCTAGCACAAAGAATAAGAGACTACAAGGTACTCAATCCTGAATAGGACATCTATCTATTTTCATTTCCAACATGGCTCAGGGGGCACTGAAGAAGTAAAGGCAGAAAGATTGTAAGAGCCAGAGGTTAAGGATGACTGCTGTGAAATATTGTCATCTGGAAATGACCCAGCCAGTTTACACATGAACTCATGTCATCTTTGGTATCTGGAACAAGACTGAGTTAGTTAACAATCAAGCATGGTTCAATGAGAAACTCACAAGGGCCAGCTGCTTGCTGAGGAGCTTTCAGCAGGTGATGGATTCTGGAGGAGGAAGAGTCATTTTTATATACTTTCATACTTTAAAAATTATAACGACATTTCCCCCTTTTCTTTTATCCATCCCAAGCAGTGGTTCTCAATTTTCTTAATGCTGTGACACTTTAATACAGTTCTTCATGTTGTGGTGACCCGCCAAGCATAAAATTATTTTTGTTGCTACTGCATAACTGTAATTTCGGTTTGGTTATTAATTATAGTATAAATATAAGTGTTTTCCAATGGTCTTAAGTGATTTCTTTGAAAGTGTCAAGATCCCCAAACATTAAGCAGCACTAATCTAAAAGATTGGGTCTATTGTTAGGTTTTCTAGCATATAGTGGCCCTCTAAACTCATGAAATCAGAACTAATTAAACTAACAAGGTCATGAACTAGAAAAAACAACAGGAAGGGAAACACATGGAAGGTTTGGGGGGATTTAAAAGATGTGGGAGCCCACAAGTGACTCCATAACCTGGCTTAATTTCATCTTGCCTCAAGGTCAGAGATTCTGAGTATATTTTGCACTGCAAAGCTGTGTTGGCCTCCAGGTGTCTTACTCTTCAGGGTCAAGTAACAGGATAATTTGCTGTAAGGTGTGACTACTAGATGTTTTGAGAGTGAAGGAGGTGTTTACGCTTGTCTATACTTTGTACTGTGAACCAGGATGTCCTGGAGAGGGGGGCGGTCTACTTGGTATAAAAAGCCCTTGAGAAATAAGGTTGAGGTTTCAGTATTGGCACAGAGCCCTCTAAATCTATTTTTTTCTGTGTCTGTCTAAATTTTTCTGTCCCTGTTACGTTTTAATCCCCACTCCCCTATACCAAGGACCACTAGAAAGGTCAGAATGCACTCAACAGAAGGAGAGGCTTGGGAGGTGAATTTAACTAAAATATATTGTGTGTGTATATTAAATTCTTAAAGAATAAATAAAATGTTTTAAAAAGCTATATTGTACCGTTAGGTGTTATTGAGTGCTCATTAGCTCCTCAATGCCTCAATCCTTGTCCATCTTTGCTGCAGTGTTCAGTATGCCTGGGTTCCTGACAACCAGGATCTCTTTCCATCTGAGCTACACAAATACCTACAGTTGGAGTGAAGTGAAAAAAGTGAAATCTGTAGAAATGTCCTTACTAACTTGAAATTTAATACTAGCTGTTAATTTTGGCTGAGAGATTAGACACACATACTACCAGGGCCACATGAGACTTTATTCAGGAGAGTTGCCAGGTGAGTACAGGGGCAAAGAAGCAGAAAAGAAAGAGAAAAACTTCCACATATTGGGCCTCTTTTAAGAGAACAAGTGGGCATGGATTTACATAGCCATGCCAAGGGTCATGCCCTCCATACGGGGCATGTTCTGCCAGCGCCATGTGGCCGCTACATACTAGGAATTCTTATCACACCCAGTGCCCTGTTGGGTTCACCAGGTGGCATGCCAGGAATCCTTACACTAGCTACTCAACTTCTATGAAAAATAACATAAAACATCTGAAAGACATTTAAAAAACCCAAGATCAGAAATTTCAGAGATATAAAATAAACTTTAATATCTCTGCAAATAATAAAGTTAATTTTTCCTAGTTAACAAAGATCCAGGAAAAAAATTAATCTTTGGGAGGAAACCAGTGTTTTGTGTGCCTGGTACATTTATTCTCTGTAAATCATATGAAATATTTGTTTTATGAAAAAAGAAATAATTCAGATTACATTTTGAAAATTAGGAAAAGATAATTTGCAAACAATAAGACTATATTTGCAATGTAATATTATTCTGAGAATCTTTGCATGTGGCATATGTCAATTTTATTGTAGTTTTACATTTTAGATTTAAACAAACAAACAAACAAAACATAAATTTGAGAGGAGTAATATTGACAGCTGTAATGACAAGCTTCCTTTGAGCATGTTTTTTTTTTTAGTCACAGGAAGAAAATTTTAGTGAGAACAATTTTATGCAATTACAATATTATAACTTGCCACCTTTTAAAAGTACTATAAAGTAGGCATGATTTTTTTGTATTTATAGATAGCTCTCAAATATTAAAGCACATTAGGATGCTCTAGATAACATTTCTCTATCACAAAATAGTTTTTCAAAATTATATGAGCATCTTTCACCCAAATTTAAAATTATATGCAGGTTGTTGGATATAAATGAACAAATTGCACATATTAAGTCTACTGTCCATATGTTAAGGATCTTTCTACTCAGTCTACTTTATGATTTATTTTAGTGTTGCACTTGACAATTCATGATCACATCAAATGCTTTTGGCTGTTGTTTATTAAAAAAAAAAAGTATTATTTCACATTTAAATCATGCTGTGTTTCAGTGGGCCATGCTTCACAAACTAATGAAAGTTCTTAGTCTAACTTAAAAATTTGAGCTTAATCAGCAAACTTATTTAAATACATAAAATTTTCATCAAATTGTAGAGCTTTCATCTACTTCAAGAAATTCTAGCATAAAATTGGTATTTAATGAATTTTCTCTTTAAAAATCATCTTTACACAAAGAAAGAAAAAGTGTTTTCTTAAAAACTAGGACTTTACTTTTAATAAAATTCCATTCTTTTCTGTTTATTATCTTCAATATATTATGCTATTATATTTTAGTAAACTCTTTTAGCTTCTTACTGGCCTTAAAATATGATATCTTTTCCATTGTATTACAAATAACAAAGTTCACAAATGATATTTACTTGTAAGAAAATGTACCAAGGCCAAAAATTAAGCTTTTCATACTGTGACCACAATGCTATTTGACATTATGACTGCTAATTAAATCTGAACATGTACATCTATACATGTATGTATAGACTTATATATATTAATATGAAAATTTAAAGGTTTCTGAAAAGTAAAAATATTGATGTATATTATATTTTTAAATAAGTACATGTTGAACAAGAAGATCCATACATGTGTGAATGTTCATAATAAATGGAGAAATGCAATGGTGGGAAGTGAAACTGGACAGGAGTGGGTCCATACTTACAAGTTTAACATTTGAAATATTCATATTATGCCCATTGGCTTACTACTAGTTCATTAGATCTTATCTGGAAAGCCTGTGTTTGATCTTTGCTCTGGTTCTCTCTAGAGCTTTAAATTAATAAAACAACAAATAATTTACTATCCTGAAGCCAAACACCAAGGGCTGTGATTTTTCTCAGATCTTGACAACTTGAAATCAAGGGAAATATATATGTACATACACACATACATGCCACTACTGGTACCTATTATTATTTTATCATTTATATATTTTAAAATATTATTAAAAGTAGAAGTCAAAGAGTAAATTTATTAGTTTGTCATCTCCCCAAACACACATATACCCTAAGTACATATGGGAAGTTTTAATTTGCATAAATTTTGAGAGAGTAAATGAAGAAGAGATTAGAGAAAATAGGAATTTGAAATATAAACATATATAAACACAGCTTAGATGTATTTTCAATGAAATCAATAAAAAAGGGTAGGTTACATATCTATACATACAACAAGATTATGCTAACTCTAAAGTATATGCTTTCATTTTGCCCAAATGTCTTGTATTCATACAAAAGCTACAAATTAGAAAGAGTAGATTAATTAAGTAACCAATTCTTTTAACAAATACTTGGAGAAAAGATTATTGCATGGCCTTATAAAATTATTTTGTATATTCATTGGGCTTTTGAAAATCTTTTAATTTCATTACGTGAGAAAGAAAATTTATTTTTAAGAATGTTTTAAAAGTTACTTTAGTAAGTTTCATATTAATAAATTCACCCATAAATTAAATTTCATGAAAGTAATAGAGCCCCTGCTTGATGGTTACACAAACTTAAGAAAGACTAATCGATTTTGGGATTCATCTCTTGGATGCTAGAATCTTCAGACAAATAAACGAGTCTTCCTTCAGATAAAACATTTTATAATCTTACTATGTTAATGCTGATACTTGAGACCATGGTCATCCCTAAATTCATAATTTAAAACAAGGAAACATGAAAACCAAAGCAGGAGAATAACTACTATAATACTTTGTGTCTTCTAAAATGCCAACCTTATGTTTCTAAGATACTTGAAATGGACAGTAAAACAACAGTTTTATGATTTTTTTTTCTAGAATAAAATTTTGCAATGATAACAGGGTAGGTTGTTCAGAACAATAAATCTCTTGAGTTTTAGAGACAAATATAAATAACTCTTTCTGGTTTTGCTCTTAAAATAAATGTTAATTTTTTTGAAGGTAGAATTTCCTTAACTTTAGCCAGAAATGTTCTGTTTTAGAAAATATTCAGACTCACCAAAGCAGCACACGGTGAAGGCTGCAGTGCTTTTCTAAGGTATTTTTGTCACATGTCTGTTTAGGACTCATCTGTGTGACCCAAATCTGTCCAGTTTTTGCCCTTGTCTCACAACTTGAGGTGTTCTGGGGAGGATTTTTCAGGTACTTGGTCTGATATTATTCTCTCTGCTTCTTTCTGCTCTGTCCCTTCTAAGCTCTTCCTTTTCTTTCATCTCTACGGGCCTATGTCCCAGCATTCACTGCGCTTTTCGGTGCAAAGACACAGGTTGGTTACCACATGACCTGTTTGCTCAGGAATTTCAGAAGAATGGAAGCTACTCAGAAAGTTTTTCACAGCCCTGACAGAATGAATTGGTTTCTTATGTGTGAAGGGGGGTAAAACAGCATGACTCCTGCAAGAATAACCGAAGTATAGTTTTCACTCGGAACTGCAGAAAGTACTCTACCGCACACTAAGTTCACAGCACTCAGTAGGTTTGATTATTTCTCTGTTTACTGGATGAGGGAACTGAAACAAGAGAGATGAATGTAAATTTCTCACAATACCAATAGAAATGGGTAGAGTCGAGTGCATTCTGTAAGCCACCAGATTGTACTGCCTTGCAGTCTATGCTCCATTGTTTCCTGGATCCTGTACCAGTTTATTTCATTGCATCTTGCTTTTTTCATCTTTAGAGTAAAATGAGTGGAGTTAATATATCTCATATATCAAGCATTAAAATAAAATAAAATAATTGAGTTGTGGGTGGTTTTCTTCATGAGTTTCCTCAATCACATTTGGTTTTGCTGAAAATAAACTCCCCATCTCTTTGACCCCCGAAGGCTTCTCATTTTGCTTATCTTAATTTGTATTAAAGCATGTTTAAGTTAACTTAATATTCTTAACATTTAGGACTTTTATGTCTATGATTAGCAAGAAGAAGGTCACATTTTCACTGGAAAAAAAATTATCTTGGAAAAATTCCAAGTTTCTAAATGTATAAAGAAACAACTCTTACATCCACATTAAAGTGAATGACTGTCAGTCTGGTCAATAACCAATGAGTAGTAACAGCACTGGATATGTCCTGTTCTCATTCTTTTATTTAAATATTCATTCTTTTATGTGAATTGGTGTTCTGCCTGCATGTATAACTGTGTAAGGAGGTCAGGTCTTGGAATTACAGACAGTTGTTAGCTGACCAGTTGTGGATGCTGGGAATTGAACTCAGGTCCTCCAGAAGAACAGTCAGTGCTCTTAACCGCTGAGCCATCTCTCCAGCCCTGTCCTGCTCTCTTTTAACTGTGTCTACAAAGAAGCCATGAGAACATTTTTGTGTACATGTTTCTAGTATAGCTCACTTTTATCAAAGAATTGCACTCAGAGTATACTGAAGGTATTTCACTAAATACATTCAAGAAATGTCACTGGTATATGTATTAATTTGTTCTATGTTTTTTCTTAGCCATAGACATATGTAAAATGTACATCTCAATAATTTGGTGTATTTCCCTATATATCTGAATGTTTTTGAATTCTACAAAGTATTTTCTGTGAAAAGTAAGATGTTTACTAAATTACACATAAATCCCAATGCTTCCTCCCATCTTCCTTCTCTTATGTTTTATTATATGTATTTTCATGTCTTCTGTCATCTCAGGCAACTGGCATACATTTCATGATTTTTTTTACTATTAGTACTGCATTTCCTCTAGATAGAAAAATTAGAAAACTTAAATAGCACCACCGAAGTTGAAACAAATGTCTATTAGCAGAAATAAAACAAGTCATGATAAAAATCAAAAAAAGGTAAAAAGAATAAATTGTGAAAATTATCAATCAAAAAAATTTTTTAAAAAAGGGTTTTAAGTGCCCTGAAAATAATAAACATATCTATTAAAAACTACATTATTATATGGTATATAATCCTTAACTAAGTATATATTTGTATGTTTATGCCCATAAATATTTTATATGTCATGAATATTTTCTGACAAAAAAGTTGAAATTGCAAAGCATAGATATCAAAATAGACTTTTTCTCTACCATCATCATTTATTGGTCTCCTATAAAACATAGTATACTTCCTATTTGTACGTGATGCATGGCTGACTTCAGAGGAGAACTGGAAAAGTCAATTGTCTACTCCAACCTCCAGAAAGCTTTTATGGTTAACTATTGAATGCATGAGCAAACATTATAATACAACCACATCTTTTGCAGATTTTCTTTTTGTTTGGGAATTTTTTTAAGATTATTTTCTTCATTTAAAACCTATTTGCTTTTTACTCTACTCAAATTCGAATTATATATATTTTATTATATTTAAAATGTTAACATCCTCTTTTCCTGTTTTATGGAATCAGAATGCCAATAAAATTATATGTAGTACAATTGTTATTTGGGGTGAACAATGCAGCTAGTTACTTACACACATAGACTTTGGCTATACTAAATTTTAGAAATATATGTTTTTGTTAAGTGACAACAGCTCTTGAAATTAGTTTCCTTCATGTACTTTGTAAAGTACCTTAATTTAGCTGTAAAACCAGATTCAAGTAAGATCCAATATCATGTCTTCTATCCAACTGCAGTAGATTTTGCACAAATTAGATAAACTCTGACTTTGTTTTCTTAAATCTTTTAAATGAGATTAATAATACCAATGCCACAGAGTTGTATAACAATTAAACAGCAACCTCTGCTTTGTAAATACTGTTCCTCCAACCTGACTTGGTTTACTCTTGCTTTTTAATGTGATGGGTCAATCTAAAAAGGGAGAATGGCATCTTCGAAGTAAGTAGTAGTGGAATATTTTAAGCACTGGTCTGCAATTATGTAAGTAAATGGAAGAAGTGCAAGGCAGATATTGATGGCTTGCTTTTCCTCAGCAGAGCTGCATTAAACATAAAGGGGAGTCATTTTATTGAATAATAAAAGTCTGACAATCACTGTGATTGGCTGGCGGCCATTACTGCAGTGCAATTCTAAACAGCTTGTTTTTCAAAGTTCTTCTTGAATAACTCTCTCTAAACCCAGACATTGCCTGGCCTGATCTGAAGCTCCAAAACTCATTTTAAATGTGAAGTTGCTCACATTTCAATATTTCTGTAAGTGAGGGGAAATAGATACACTAAAATAGACTTCTCTTTAATGTATTTGGGTCTAGATATTGTGAAGAGATAGAAATTTTGGGAATACTAAACTAACTCAGGTTGACATAGCATAATTCATGTGACATGGAAGAAAGGAGCCATGTTTAAAGGGATCTAATAAAAACAAAACAAAACAAAAGAACGAAGATCAACATAGTCTCAACACAAAGCATATTTGCTCTGCATTATCCAGATGAAAATCCTGTAGCTTCTGCACAGGACTTAAGCCTTCCAAAGTTCTGGAATCCACTCTGATGCTCCCATCTGTCTCTGTCAGCATTTCGAATCCTCTCTGGAAAGTGTGTATAATAAGTTGGTCCAGATGACAATTTACCAAGATAAATATTTAGTGATTTTAATGGCTATTTTGAATCTTTTGTTTAAATTGTGGATTAATACTCTTATTTGATCAATGAATTCTGCCCAGAATTTTGGAGAAGTATTTGCTGCTAGGCTTTCCATAATAAATGCATACTTAAATGTAAAAACTGTCCAGTTTAGATACCTTTCCTTTGCAGACATTTTATCTTAAACTTCAACGTTAGAAAGTGAGATAAAGATCAGAGCAGAAATATGAGAGCCAAGAAACTGTATTTTCATTTCAAAATGCAGACTTAGCAATTAATTTTGTAAATTTTAGAGTGAAAGCAACGTGGAGAAATGGTTTTGTTATGAATATTGCATGAAAGATGAAGAAAAATTAATGCGTTGCAGAGCTCAGAAAGCTGATTCTGCAACAGGCAGCAGTAGAAGAATCCCAAAGCTGTCAGTGATTGGCTGAAGGAATCTTTGTTCCAAAGGCAGGCATCCCACAGCAGATGCTGGGTGAACTCCCTGTTTTGCCTCCACCTTCCAAAGCACTGCTCAGTCTCCTGGCTGATGCCTGAGCCTGCGCTGCCTTCTCGTGAGTGGCGCACATCTCCCCCTCTCGACCAGCCGCCAGGTGCCTGCTGCCGGGCAAGCACTCACACAATGGACTCACTTGTTTCCCTCGCTCTTCTCCGTGGACTTGCAGCCTAAGAAAAGAACTTGCAGGAGTCAGGAAGGACCCTGCCTGGACTATAGACCCGAAGAGCCTTCCAGACAGGTCGAAGCTGGTGTTCACGCAGACAAAACAAACAATGCCTGGCCCACGAAAAGAATAAATTATACTCGTCCACGCCCCCGCCCAGCACCGTGCAACAAGCAAAAGCAAACCTGGGATGGGGTTTTTCCAAATTAAAAAAAAAAAAGAAAATGTGTTCTTTTTCAAATGGGGAATAGCCCAATACAGCCAAAGGAATTGATGCTTGCTTTGCAGTGACAACGCCCCCCGCATCGAGTAGCACAAATCCAGGTTCCTTGAGAACCTCAAGGTGGGAAACAGATCTAGGGGAGGAAGTGACATAGGCAAAGCAGTAAAAAAGAAATAGGAACTTCGAGATCAAATGACTAGAACGATAGAGTATTAAACCTGGCTTGAAGAGTGAAACTTGGGGAGAGGAAGGGACCAGGAGCTCTCTGCAGGAAACTACCTGGAGATGAAAGCCGGAAAATAAGGAAGTGGCAAGCGACAACTTTGCAGTGGACAGCAAGTTGTGTCCCCTGTGAGGCCTCTGCTGAACATCCCTAAGCTGCTCTTTCTGGCGGAGCGCCCGCAGCATCAGCACCAGCGGCGGTACCAGCAGTAGCAGCCGCGGCGGCAGCAGCTGCGCGCCTCCGGCCCGCCCCGCGCGGTCCCCGCTAGCCCGCGCCCTGCCCGTCTGCGTGTGCGTGTGCGTGCGCTTAGCCCAGCGTGAGCGGCACCTGCTAGTCCCGGCTCGCCGAGGAGGCTGCCTCACCGGGCTCTCACCACCGTGCCCGCCGGAGCGGCTCAGAGGGCTTCGAAGGCTCCGAGGTCGCCCAGCCGCCGCGGTACCTCCGCCGCCTGCAAGTCCGCCTGGCTCCGAGTCACGTGTCAGTGCCCGAGGCAGAGACTGAGAAAAAAACGCGCTTCATTCCTTCTTCCACCGCCATACTGTATTTTCCTAAATCTCATTTTTATTCCAACATTTTACTCCCGCTCGGTGAGTACCTTCTCAGTGGCATTCTTGTCCTATTCTTTTTTTTTTTTTTTTGTCCTCTTTTTGTTTTTTTTTTTTTTTCTTTTTTTTTTCTTCCCACTTCTTTGATTATTGTTTGTATTTGGGAAAGCTGACAAGCATGGTCTTAAGCCTTTTCCTGAATCAAGTTTTCCTAGCATGCAATGGTTCTATAGACAAGGCGCTGTGTCTGGGACTCCGTGGTAGCGGTGCCCGCTGCGAGCGGCTCCCAAGTCCAGCAAAATGTGCAACTGGTTTTATGGAAAAAGCGTTGTGAAGTATGGTGCCTGTTTTTTTTTCCCCTTTGTAAAGATAAGAAAGCATGTTTCTAACTCTTTTTTGCCTACTCTTTTTCCGATTACATTTTTTTTGTGTAGGTGGGATTTTCCAGCAGTGTTCACAAGTTTGTCCTCTTGCAATTCAGTGCGCACCACTGAGCAAAGACATTAATTTTGCATTTTTATGACCTTTTTGGAAGCCTGTGAAGAAGATTTCGTTTTTTCCCCTCCTGCTTTTGATATCAGTTGATAACATGAAACTTTTCTTGCAGCTACTTAATGGGATTATTTTTAAGCAAATGCTTTTTTTCTCCTTTACATTAACTATGACTTTTGCACATTTGACTTTTTTATTTAAAAAAAAAAACCGAGATGATTTTATGATAGATATCCTGATATCTATATTATCCCTTCTTCCTCTTTCTCCCCTCCCCGTAAATCAATTTTCAAATGATGGCAGTGGAAGGTTTTTTCTGGAAAAAAAAAAATAAAATGAAGTGCGGTTTGGTTTCCTTGTCAACGGAGGATGAAGTGAACAGCACAACAGCTCGCAGAGAGCAGGTACTTGGCCCCTTCAGTGGCGTTCCCCGGGTGTGTAATGGCAACGCTGGCCAAGAAGTCTGTGTGCGCGCGTGTGTGCGTGTGCGAGGGTGTGTGCGCGTGTGCGCGCCGGTTCCGGGCTGTGTCCTAGCCCGCGATGGGGAAAGCCGCGCCGGGAGCCAGAACCAAAGTGCTCTCTGGGTTGCGATTGTTTTGAAGGTGCCGGTAACCTCCTCCCCAGGCGGGGCCGAGGTTGTGGCGGCTGGACTGGGGGGCGCAGTTCCAAGGGTGGTCTTGCAAGTTGGCCTGAACCACCCGCAGCGCAGGAAGCAAAGGGCCCCGCGGTGCGCTGGTGGTGGGGCTATTAGGCCCTCCAGTCTAGAGAAATGGAGAGGTGAAGGGGCGGGGACCGCCTCCGCCAGGGAGCTGGCTGTTAGCCTGGAGGCCGGAGCTGGATGTTTCTAGGATGGCAGCGGTCCCTGAGCGCCTCACTCTCGCTTCCGCGCCCCGCGTGAGCATTGCCGTGGGTCTTTCCGAGCTACCTCCGGCGGGTTTACCTTCTTCAGCGCTATCTTCCTCATGCTTTCTCGGGGCTGTTGCATTGGTTTTAAGCCCTTGCTGGTGTCGTCCGAGGCGAGGGAATGGTCACTCATACCGGTGCTCACTTGGGTTTAATGAGACACTTAAAAGGTACAAAATTAGCCTTTCTTAATTTTAAATAGATAATGTATTTTTTCTTCTTAACTACCGGACACTGATTGTGTAGATGACCCCCTCTTCCAGGGCTAGAGGACAGGGTAGGGCAAAGGGTTCCTGAAGGTGGCCGCTATTGCTGGTGCTAAAGTACTCAGTGTCAAATGCTTTCAAAGAAAGGTGTTTGGGTGTCCTGTTGCATGCATCTGGTAACCCAGCGATACTTTCCATTACAATTGCATTGTCTGGCAATAAAAAGCCTTTCCTCTACTTCTCTTACTAACAGAATCTGTCTCCAATTAAGCATAGGAAAGACAGAATCTTAAAATCTGGAGAGGAATTAGTAATATTTGAATAGACGGATTTTTTAACCTTTCATTTTCTTCCTTTTCCACCTTAAATGAGAAGTCCAGTGTTAAATTTCTCATGCTCACTCTTTTGAGTTATATGGTAAACTAAATTTAAATTAAAGTACTTTTTATCTCACTAAGTTTTCTTTTCGGTTTTCTAAAAAAATAAGAAAAATAAAATCAAAACTTGAGAAAGCAGGACGTATAGCCAAAGGATGAGTAACTTATTTTATAAGATTTTCAAGTGAATCTTTCATTGAATCTCTCTGCATGTGAAGCCTGTGACATGAAAAGTTTGGTGTTGGTGTTTTATGCTTTGCAGTGAAAATAAAGACCCCAAAGGAAGTTTACAATGTACTACAAGATCTAGGGCGTTATGCATATTTGTTATACAGTTGTATAACTCTGAAGATCCTTGCAAGTTGAATACATCTGTAGTTGCTTATTTATTTATGTATCTATTTATTTATTCATTTATTATGTGCTCAGGCAGCGTTTCATTAAGAAGTCTCATTGCATTTTGAATAAGAAAAAGATTATTATCCTATCTGTAAATGACAATCTTTATTGCTTGAAGTGAATAGTTCTAAAATTTAAAGCTCATATGACTCTAAACCTAAATATAGAATTTCTTCTTTCGTACAGTGAGGTCATTGCTTAAATAAATGTGGCCTTTCATATGGCTCAGGCAGCAAACAAAATACTTTAAAAGTTATTTTCAATAACCTAAGTGTTTTAAAAAACTATTTTAAATCATGTTTTGCATATGTAAAAATGTTCATTTAAGATGATGTATATGCATATTCCTTTTTGTAGGTCACATGCATGATACATTTTTCAGTTCTTTGAAAACCAAATCAAAACAAAAAGAGACAGAGTAAGAAAGAAAGAAATAAGTTGTGGGAGAAAACCTGTGTGTCCATTATCAGGCTGGTTTTGTTCACATTCAGCAAATTATCTCCTGAGATTAGACCACTAATTAGCGGTTGTCTTGTTTCCTCTTGAGACTGACATCAGAGGTGGACCATTAGAAGAGAGTTTCCAGTGGAACCCTCTGCTTAAAGACCATGACTTTTGTACTCTTATGCTTTCATTTAGCTAATGTTGATTCTTTCATTATATTACATATTTATTTTAAATTTCTGTCTGTGACTTTCAAATCATCCTGATCTCTGCTTCCACTAAAACAGAATGTTTCCACTGCTTAAACTGATCACCTGAACTGGACTTTGGAGTTTTAGGCTATCCCAGGTAGTCTCCTAAATTTGGCACCTCCTACTGGTTTTCTGTGGGAAAATACATGCTGCTTTCTTTGACCAAGCTACCCAACAGCATTCTCATCAACTTAATCATTCAGGTTTTGTTGTTGTTTGATTTGTTTTGTTTACTTTTTTCTTACAGGCTATTGTGGAATATTAAAAAAAAAAAAAGATAATGACTTTTCCAGTTAAAAGGCCAAGGGACTAACCAGTTGCTGAACTATAAACTAACTTCTAGTATTTTATAAAGTTATGATGAAGTTTTCACAAACATAAAACTACCTGTTAAATTTGCAAGCCTGTTTCCCTGCAATGCAAACTGTGGGTATTCCAAATTATTCTGGATTTATGATTGTCTTTATAGTTTCTGTTAACTTCAAACAATATCTAACTTGGTGTTTTGCCTTGTATATTTGGTTTGTCCAAACATATTGAATATAAGCTTTCATCATTAAAATAATTATTCAATAAAATTTCTATTTATAATAAAACAATCATGTTTATCACTATTTTTTTTCTGCGTTTATGTCAATGCACCTAAGTGTAGTGGTGTTATACATAAGGCAGGGAAGTTTTAGTCACATGTTAGATATGTTTATTAACAACCTCAACTACAAAAAGTGTGTTACTTTGCTGTAAGATGATGACTTATTCTTTGGGGATCAATTAGTGATTCAAGGAGAATATTCAAATATGCAGTTTTATATTTTAAATGAAAGCAGCAATTAAAGATAAATATTTTGGACAATCAAAAATTTTTATTTTCTCCATCAAATGAAACATAGTATTTAATATATACTTTTAAAATTTTTATTTATTTATCTATTTATTTTAGCATTTTGCCATCACTTTGTCTGCATGCATGTCTGTTCATTGTGTGACTGCTTGGTGTCCATGGAGGACAGTATCGGGTGTTGGGTTTCCTAGAACTGGATTTTTTTTTATAAATGACCATGTTGGTGCTAGAAATTGAACCTTGGTCCTCTGAAATAGCTGCCAGTGCTTTTCACTTTTAGGCCATCACTATATAAAAATTTTAACTTGAATATAAATTTCTACAATATAAATTTCTGAATATGAATCTATTAAATTAAATAGTCATGTTTTGAATAAGCATATGATGCTCTTGTAGTTGAAGAATAGCTGAGTGGGTGTGGTCATGTCTTTATAACTGATATTTTAAGTCATTATGTAGTGCATCAAATCAAATGAGATTTCAAGTCTTCAAAAACTCTATTATGAAAGTGTATATTGGGAATTATTTACAAAATGACAAGAAATTGTTGGAATTACATGTAGAGTAGGAACTGGTTATATCTCAAAATGTATTTTTAAAGAGTTGTTAGGGATGACTTCTATTACACGACTATCGAGAAACATATATTGTCCTATGACAAGCTGAGGGAGTGAGGATTCCTTTTCTTCCTACTGCTCATGGGGCTCCACAAAGTAAGAAGTTGAGTTTACAAAAATGTTTTCACAGATTGATAGAACTTTTATTAACCTATTACTGTTTCCATTTCTTCCAGTTAGCAATAAAAATGTTTTTATAATTTCATAATTTACCATGATTCTTTGATTTAATGTTTTTAAATAATTGAAGTCAGCAATATATGCTCTCCCAGTTGTGTCAGTGTCAGCAGTGGCTTTTGTTGCATCACAATCACAAGAACAATAGTCATTGAACAGAATCTTAGGAGCAGGTGATGCTGACAGACTTAGCAGGTGGTATCTGGACACTTCTGCTACTGTATTCATAGATCATAAGATTTTATTTGCATAAGACATAGATTTAATTCAGATATTGAAAACTTTTGCTAAATTCACAATGTTGGTGAATTTTTAAATCTTTATTAGGCTTATGCTGAGCACTACACATATTTTTTTTATGAATTGACTGTGTTGTCTAGTGATTTCAGACACATAAAAAGTCTTTGTTTACACTGTATTATCTTCATGATTTTCTGATACTGACTCAGGGTAATGTCCACTTTCTGCTCTGTCCCTGGCACAGAGATGGATGTAGGAGAAGTTTGTCTAGGATCAGTGTCCTCTGGCATGTCCTTGGAGACCTCTCACCTGGAGTCGACACTGTAAGACTTATTTCTCTTACTGTGTATAAATCTAAGTGAGAGGAGAATTATTAAGGACATCAAAACACTGTCCTCACTTCCTGAAATGAACAATGGAAGCCTCACCAAGCCTAGTTACAATAGTGAAAAAGTCAGGAGTTAAATGCAGATGTATTTTTGGTAAAATATAATTTAGCTCACCAGTCAATATTATTTGAACATTAAAAAAATGATTTTTTTTCAAAACTTTACAGTGAAAATTTTTTGTGCTTTTCCATCAGGTATGTGTTTAGATAAAATGTTTAGGTACATTTTGATAACTATATGCAAAATATTTATAGAAGCTACATATTCCTGAGCTAGTCTGGCTATTTTATTAGTCCAGGATAGAGAAAGACAATTTGTTCTTTGTTGAATGTCAAAGACAAAGAAATGGAAGAAATACAACATTTATTTTAAATAGTTTGGTTAGCATATATTAATAATGCATATAATTCATTATGAAATTTTATTACATGTACACAATATTTCAGTTGTATCCAGCCCAATCACCTATCTTGTCCCCCCCCTCCTCCTCTTGTTAATATATTTTTCTCTATATATAGCTCTCTCTCTCCTCTCTCTCTCTCTCTCTCTCTCTCTCTCTCTCTCTCTCTCTCTCTCTCTGTGTGTGTGTGTGTGTGTGTGTGTGTGTGTAGGAGCATGTTAATCCCAATGAATTTCATGAATTTGTTAATAGGAACATAGTGATAGCTTGCTTATGGGATTGTAGGCACTTTACCAGTGACTTACCAGTAAAGAAAATTTTTCTTTATCCCCATTAGTCATTATATATATATATATATATATATATATAAACCTTCCTGGAAGAGTTGACTCCATGAAAGGCCCTTCCAAGATGAGTATAGATAGTCCTAATAATGTGGATATCTAGGGCATGTAATCAGAGTTGTTGAGGTTAAGTTCACAGCATCCACAGCTATATTACAACTGGAAGTCAGTGTTTCATGTAGATCTTCCTTCCCTCAGCTCTTCTTATTTCTGTGATGTTCCCTATACCTTGGAAGGGGTTGTGGGATGTTTATAGATGTGTCATTTATGGATGGGCATTCAGCAGTCACTTATTCTTTGTACTTTAACTAGTTGTGAGCCTCTGCAGTCACTACTGACCACTGGGGCATACAAAAACAAAAACACCACCATCGCCAGAAAAACTTCTTTCTAGCTAAATGTGAGAGTAGCACTATCATGAGCAAAAACCACAGGTATAAATTAGGCAGTTTGACAAGATATAATATTCATTTAGCAAACAACAAATGAAGCTTTCTCATAAGGGCCTTATGACCTCTTTAGCCATAAGACTTTTTAGCTGTATACAGTGTCCTATATAAATTCTCTACTGAGGTATGAACATTAACTCTAATGAGAAAGTGATTGGTTATGCCCATAACAGTCTTGCCAATACAGTAGTGGCAACCTCATGTTGGCTGATTAGTTATACCTGTGTAAAATGTTCTGAGTAGACTAAGGCCATTGAGGAATGTTTCCTCCAGCAGCTGGTGTGACACCCTTAGGAGCTATGAAAGCTACCTTGTGGAGACAATACTAGTATTTTTCTACATGACATTGTGTCAAACAAATGCCCTTCTACTTCTTGTTCCCCATCAGTGATGCACATGTGGAAGGAAGTGAGTTGTGAGAGATAAGTAGACTGTCTAGAGTTCACACAGGTGTTGAAGGGTCTGATGGACATCCCCTGGCCTACCCTTTGCATACATGTTTGTCTTGCATAGACAAGATTTTGAGTTGTTTCACATTTCCTAGTATAAAACAACTTTGATGTGTTTACTCTTGATACATTAAGGGGATTATAATTTGTAAAGATTTTATTAATGAGTCCTTTTCATCATTGAGTACTGAAGATGGAAATAAACATTAGTGGTACCACACTGAGAATTACTAAATAGTCTCCAAAGGGCATTAGCATACAGTTCTATGGAATACTTGGAGCACAGACCAATACAGGTAAATTGGTGTGGTACCTTAGCTGATTATCTGAGACTTTGATGAAATAGACTGTTCTTTGTCTATAGTTGCTTTGTAGAAACCTGTGAAAAATGTTCAGCACTTGTTTACTAAGTATGAATATGATCTGTTTTCTTCAAACTTTGATAGCATGGTATGGAAAAATAAGTTTTAGGATGAGATAACCAAACAAACTATTCCTTTTATCATGCTACAAGGCTATAAATATAGGTGTTGCCCCTGTCTGCCAGCATCTCACCATTAACTTAATCTCCATCTCTGATTTTCACTGTTACACCTATTTGAATGTGAGACATTTTTAAGCTCATTTTATCTCTTTGTTAATAATGCAAAACACGTACGACTGCAAAAAGTTATTTTAAGATGTTGTGTTTAATTGCTGTTTCAGATGTGTGAAAACATTCTATTATGAAATAGTTTCCTTGGTGCTTTAGAAAGTGAATATTACCTAGAATGAGAAACATAAAGCAGAATGAAGACAACTTGAATGATCAAGAAATAATGGACTTCAGAGATCATTCATTACAAATGTACATGTCCACAACGTCAGTAGCTTAAAAGTCAAGGTGACATAAGGATTAAATACGTCCATCTTATATTGGATCCAGATATCATAGACATTGTTAGGAAACAACAACTGAGATGATATATAGAGAAGATCTTTGTATGCTTAAAGATGGTAGAGTGGATATAGTTTTTTTTTCACATCACATTAGTTTGGAGTCCCAGCATTAACTTGGGAAGAAATAAATAATGTGCAACTGAATGTTAGAATATTCAAGGCTGAAAGGACATATTATAAACTTTCTCTAAATGCATTTAGGAGTAAATAAGACATGCACAGGCATATATTAATGCCTGCATTTTCTTAATATGATAGACAAGAGAATGGTAGGAGGCAGAAAATGAACTGCAGTTGAGAAAGGTGTGTGTGTGTGTGTGTGTGTGCTCAATAGAGGTAATGAGTGAGCTGAAAAGAAATATAAGAACTGAAGAAGTAGAGATGCTTGAATCTGCTGTTAAGGTTACTTTATAAATACAAATTAAAGTAATGAGAGATAAAAGAATTGAACAAATGAATGAGGTATTGATCATACTGGATATTTTGTGGTAACATCTTAAAGAAGTATCTTCCAAAAATTGTATTTTTATGTGTGTACATGTGTTTATTTATGTATGTAACATGTCTTTTTATAAAGAACAATTTTTGGAAATACATAGTATTTTTTTAGATGTAGCAAAACAGAACCATAGATAAGTAGGACTATTCTAAGAAAGAAACAAAGGCCTAATCTGTCAGTATTAGAATGCACTGTAAAGATTTTAAAGAAACATACCATACTTTTATTATTTCTCTATAATGAAAAAACTTCAAGGCCATGTGTCTCCAGGAGTGCTCAATACATCATGGCTTTTAGGAACCAGTCTCCAGCTAAAGAGACAAGTTCTAGTAGAAAAATCTCTGATTCCAAATAAGGTATGTCTCATACTGGAAAGCAACAGACATGCTCAAAATAAATTGTATCAGTGAAACACTACCTTGCTTGAAGGGATTTCCAGCTGCCAAATTTGGATTGATTTGTGCATTAAGCACAGGATAACAAATTATAAGATGCCAAAGGATGTATAACACATAAGGCCACAGTGATATTATAAATAAAACCATATTAAAAAGCAAAATAAAAGTTACTAAATGTAAGCTCCTAAATAGCCTATCTTTTGATCAACTCCCACTACTTTTATTTTTGGCATGAATTAGTTAGTGATATTTCTACATGCTCAGAAAATTAATCCTCTCACACTAACTTTCTTCATAGAGAAGATAGTTAAGAATGAAAATTGTGGGGCTAGAGAGGTGGCTCAGCAGTTAAGAGCACTGACTGTTCTTCCGGAGGACCTGAGTTTGATTCCCAGCATCCACATGGCAACTAACAACTGTCTGTAATTCCAAGATCTGGCACCCTTACACAGTTATACATGGAGGCAAAGTCTACTTCATATCATGAACTGAGAACTTACTTGGGAGGTAGAGAGTTAATGAAAATGATTACTAACCATAGATGATAGTATACAGTTCTTAAGATTGTTAAGAATATGACATAGTTGGAGTATAGTGCCTTACAGTGTAGTTTATTAGGTTTCCATGATCTCTTTTCTTTTCTTTAAACAAAATAATTTATTTGTGTGTGTATGTGTGTGTGTACAGCTATGTATTATGTATGTATGTATGTATGTATGTATGTATGTATGTATGTAAGTGTATGCATTCCATAGAGTGTGGAGATGTCAAGGAACAACTTTGTAGAGCCAATTATCTTATCCCCATTACTCAAGGATCAGACTGTAGCCACCTGGCTTTCCTACTAATCACTTTTTGCTGAGGGAGGCATTTCCCTGGCTCCTGTTTCATTTCTGAGATATTCTAGAGTCTGTAACACATGGCACTCTGTGGAAATGAACAGGAGGAACATTAGAAGGCCGAAGAAGAGGATGAAAAACATTAAAATTTTGAGTCACTCATTTGATAATAAAATTGTGAGGCAAAAGACAACAATAAAATCATGGAGAAGATAAAAAGAATAGAGTCAAGAGATACAGTATTTATGATTATGCACTTTCTTCCATATACATTTTAAGCTTTAATTCATAGTTTATTGTTTAAAAAAATTGTGGCATATTTAGAATACTCAAAATTCAAAGTATCCTGAATATAAAAATTTAGGCAGCATAAATTAAACATAACTAAGAAATACTTCTATCAGCTTTTAAGTATGGTTGAAAATATAACTATGCTAATTATCAAAATTGAATCAGAGAAAGCTGGTGTGGATATTCATCCTGTTTTATTTCACCTTAGAGCTTTGGCTATCATACCTGTGATCTTCTTTATTTAAATATTGCTTGATTTTTCTTACCTATGTTGTAACCCCTGAAACTGGTGCAATTATTCAATGACAGAAGAAAAGTAGTGGGCGGGGAAGTGGGAGTCAGCACATCATGATGAATGTTCTAGAATGCAACCCTGCACAGTAGATCTCTAGGGGGTAACAGAGTAGGCCTCACATATCTGAAATTCCCAGACATTATAAATAATAAGTAAAGTGAAACAGATTAACCTAATTTTTATATTCCGACTAACCCAATGCATCAAAAGTGACTTCAACATATCATCATTACAAAAATACCTGAAAATGATGCCTCCTTTTCTTCTCTGCCTCTGAAATTTGGTTTTTGTATTATACTTGAAGTACAGAGATACACACAATTTATGTGTGCACCCCTCTGTGACACTCTCAAAGACCAGGACTCAGGGCTCAGAAAAGCTCAGGACTATGTCATAATTTTCAACTCTTTTAAACATCTTATTCTTTTTCAGAACATAGCCAAGATAGATTTTTAAAATACTCAGATAGTTTCAATTTTAACTTTCACTTTTTATTAAGAATGTAAATTGAAATCCATTCAACCTCATTTTGTACTAAGAAATAATTCTAAAATATGATCAGTTGACTAAGAAATATCAAATTTATCTTGATAGTTATGTTTCTTAGAAGCAACTTTTTTCCTAATTGTATTTTTTATCAGTTCATCCATAATTTGCTTCTACATATAAAGAAAAATACTTTACTGGGAATTGACATTTTTAAGAAGGCTTTTGTTTTAGGATATGTTCCTGACATTTATGGTTTGGTGAGAATTGTCCAGGGTCCCTCAGAGTCATTCACTCATTATGTTATAAACAGAATGATATATTTAATAATTGAATTTTCATACAGATTCAGTGCCCACTGACTACTTAGTTTCAGAAGTTATTTTAAAATAAAATAGCGCATTCTGTGTTTCATAATCTCTTTTTCTGTTTTTGAAAACTGTAAATGTAGACAAATAAAAATCTTGTTGTGTACTCTAGTTCTATTTGCCACTTCAACTTTATTTGCCTCATGTCATCTTTTGTTAGATAAGATTTTCTGGGCCTTGCTCAAATATGTTTTTAAATTCTGCTTTAAATGGCTTTTTTGCATGTGTGATCCAGCCTCTGATGTAAAGAGGCTAGGCACATAGCATTTGCGCAGTCTGCATTTCAAATACAATAGTGATAATAGAAATAGGAAGAATTGGCTGAAGAGTTGGCTTCAGGAGCACAGTCCTTGCCAGAGAAACATGAGGACTTGAATGAGAATCCCTTGCATTCTTGTAAAGTGAGACACAATAGTACGTGTCTATGATCCTAACACTCACAAGATCGGACATGGAGACAGACAGCTTCTTTGTAGCTCACATGCACAATTAGCCTGACATACATAGCAGAAACAATGAAGACATCCCTGACTCAAACAAGATAGAAGGAAAAGATCAAAAATCATGTTGTTTTCTGACCTCCATACTTACACCATCACATATGTACACATGCACATGTATTATATAAACACAAGTGCACAAGCAGACACAGTCAGCATTGGGCTAGTATTAATTGTTTATCAGGGATGGCCCTCATTGGTGGATTCAGACACTTGAATTTTTTTCACATATTTTCAGTACTTTAGTAAATTCTCTGTTCATGGCAACTAAAAGCAAAAAACCATTGCTGCCATAGCTTGCAGCTGTTATTTTTAACTATACATGAAGGAGTGCCTAATTTCTCCTGCAAGAAGTACATCAGTTCCCAAACTATGTACTTACTTAGGTAATGATTTGCCTCAATAAGGTGGTTTACATTTGTGTCTGTAAAATTCAGAACTTACCAATTTTAATTTTTTTCCTCACTGACTCATTTATGATTGACACAGCTTGTGACACTGTAAAAGCACTTGGTTTATCTCTGTCATAGGTGATAAAAGTCTGCCTTGAGTTCACAAGGTTTCATTGCTTAATTTTCATCATTCCCATAGACTAGTTTGAAAAATATAATACTTATAAAATTTACATGTCTTATGTTCACAGCAAAAGTTCAGAGTATTAGAATTGAGCATGCTGAAGTTCCCTGTTTTTTGTTTTCACATCTATAGTGAAATTATAGGGCATCATGGGCTTGTAAAAGTTAAGCATGATTAGTTACATAGGTGCCATTAGAAGATAGGATTATGCATAAGAGAGAAGTACAAGTAAAATACATGTGGGCTGAGACTGCCACACTATGGAAAAGGTCCAGAATCCATGTTTCAGCCTTTCCTGTCAGAAAGACAAACCTTATTTAGGTAATGTTAACTTCATAGGACTTTTTAAATGGAAATTAGGATAACTTTACAGAGAGATTTTTATGATTACCTTGATTTAAGATGCTTTCTATAAATTTCCCTTAGGTGAAAGTGTTCTGTGGTTAAATAAATTTGAAAATCACTATCTTGGAGAAGTTTTTTACAAAAGCATTAACTATTTGTAAATTCATCTTGAATTAATTTATTGTTTTATTGAAATGCATGTGTTTCAACATTTGCCACTTAAAACACAGAAGAATTTTTAATTTAGGTAAATTAACGCTCAAACAAAATAGTGTTGATTTTGTTTTTCTCAGCAGAATGACAACTGTTTGAAAATTTTTCACTTAAAATTTTATAATTATATCTGACTGAAGAAAATTTAGGTTCAAACAAAATAGCACTGGTATTTTTTTTTTCTTAATGTAATCTTACTGGTAATGTCTTTGGGAAGGTTTTGTACTTTGTGACTATAAAATGAGAAGGATTAAGTCCACTTTCTGTTCTAGTAAAGGGTGTTGGGTGGCTATGTTTTGGTTATATTGATGAGTCAATAACTTATGGGACTTGCCAGCTTTACAACTGTGAGCGCAGTATTTACATGGGTTATGAAATCAGTTGTTTTCATATTATTCCTTGGCTCTCTAATGTATTTAATATTTGATAATGTCCTATAAGTTAAACTTCATTATATTACATCCTAATAGTAGTTTTCCTACCTTCTCTCCTCCTATTACTTCACTCCCCTTCTGATCCCCATGCCACCCAATCCACTCTTCCTCTGTTTTTGTTCAGAAAGGGACAGACCTCCCATTAGTATCAATCAACAAAGTATGGCATATCAAGTTTCAGTACGACTAAGCTCCTCCCCTTGTTTTAAGGCTGGTCAAGGCAACAAGTATGAGGAATAGGCTTGACACATCCAACAAAAGTATTAGGGACAACCCCTGACATCACTGCTAGTCACACAAGCAGACCGAGCTACACAGCTGTCGCACATCTGTAGAGAGCCTAGGCCAGTCCCATCCAGTGTCCCTGGTTGTCAATTCAGTTCTGTGTGCTCCTATAAGCCCAACTTAGTTGTTATAATAGGCTTTCTTGTGATGTCCTTGATCTCTCTGGCTCTTACAATCCTTTCTTCCTCTCTTCGTTTTCACGATTGTTTTAAGATACTATATAGTATGGAAGATGATTGTGTTAGTGCAGAAAGATAAAAGAGTCTTGGGTATCTAAGCAGACACCAAATTAAAATGACATTATAGATTAATTCTAAGGATTAATTTTTCTTTGTAATTTCAACTGCAAAATGTGACTCATTGTGAATTAAAAAAGCCAAACTACTATTTACAGGTAACATCTAGAAAGAGGTCCCTTAAATATGTAAATTATTAAATAAATTGCATATATTTTTGGGTTAAAGTGATTTACTGTCTATAAAGAGAAAATATGGGCATTGGATTTCAGTCAATATTATCACATTGATTGATATTTCCAAGCTAAGCATCAGTGAACATTCACTGCCCAAGCCTTTCAAGGGGTGAAGGAAGTGTTTCCTTGAGAGCATAAGTGTGTCTATGAGGCCTTGTTTGGGAATCAGTTACTTTTGAACAATTTTAAGACATGACATTAAATACTTGTCACAGCATCAAGTTACTTTGGATTTCTCAATCTTTGGGACACTGTTTTTCTCTGCCTTTAAAATATCTTTGTCAGAAAGAGGCCCAAAATATTCAATGGAAAAAAGATAGTATATTTAACAAATGGTGTTGGCATAGCTGGATGGAAGTGTGCAGAAAAATGCAAACAGATCCGATCCTATCACCCTGCACAAAACTCAGATCCAAGTGGATCAAAGACCTCAACTTAAACCCAACCACTTTGAACTTGATAGAAAAGAAAGTGGGAAATACACTTCTACAAATTGGCACAGGCGACCACTTCCTAAATATAACACCAGTGGCACAGACACTAAGACCAACAATCAATAAGTGGGATCTCCTGAAGCTAGGAAGCTTCTGAAAAGCCAAGGACACTGTCAATAGGACAAAACGACAGCCTACAGAATGGGAAAAGATCTTCAACCCAGAAGTGATAGAGGACTGATCTCTAAGATATATAAAGAGCTCAAGAATTTAGAGCCCAAAACCTTGAATAACCCTATCAAAAAATGGGGTACAAATCGAAAAAGAGAATTCTTAGCAGAGGAACTACGAATGGCTGAAAGGCGCCTGAAAAAGTGCTCATCATCTTTAGCCATCAGAGAAATGCAAATCAAAACAACTGAGATACCACCTAACACCTGTTAGATTGGCTAAGATAAAAGGCACAGATGACAGCCTATGTTGGAGAGGATGTGGAACAAGGGGGACACTCCTCCATTGTTGGTGGGAATGTAAGCTTGTTTAGCCACTTTGGAATGCAATATGGCGGTTTCTCAGAAAATTGAGAATCAATCTCCCTAAGGACCCAGCAATACCACTTCTGGGTGTATACCCTAAAGAGGCACATTCACACTCCAAAGGTATTAGCTCAACTTTGTTCATAGCAGCATTATTTGTAATAGCAAGAACCTGGAAACAACCTAGATGTCCCTCAACTGAAGAATGGATTAACAAACTGTGGTACATCTACACAATGGAATACTACTAAGCAGTAAGAGAAAATGATATCCTAAAATTCACAGGCAAATGGATGGATTTGGAGAATATCCTCCTGAGCGAGGTATCACAAACTCAGAAAGATAAGCAGGGGATGTACTCACTCACTAGTGGTCTCTAAACAAACAAGAAAAAAAGCCAAACATGCCCAAGCGGCAAACCACAACCACTGAACAGCTTGGGATCAGAAACACCCTGGACTGACCCTTCGGACCCCACTCCAACTATAGGAACACCTGATCACTCTTGAGAGAGGGGGGACAAAACTGGATTTGGCCAGGAGTGGAGACTGATCCAAACATTATTGGGCCAGTGGGACCATAGGACTGTCTGCTCCCTGCCCAGGGAGGGGATGGGGAGTTGCGGAGAAGTAAAATGACCTGATGTGGTGGGAGGGGGAAGGGACCTTGAATACAGGGATGGAAAAAAAAATTCAGAGACAGAATAAAGCAGAGTTAAAACTCAAAAAAAAATCTTTGTCAGACACTGAGTTAATTTTCATTAAGTAGCTTTGGGAACATAGCAGGGAATTATTTTAATGCTTTCATATCATTTGGCCTCATTGTGGCTTCTTTAGTTCATTTATTATGTTTTCTTTGTTATTTTGAAAAATATGAGGTGCTGCTTTTATTTTCTCGAGTCGTATTACTAGCATCGCAGCATCATATACACTTTTAAATTTTTTAACTTAGTTTGCGTGCATGTATGTGTGCCCAAGTATTTGTATGTGTACCTCATGCGTTCAGGAGCACACAGAGGACAGAAGAGGCAGTGGATTCCTGGAACTATGGTTGTTACAGATGTTTATAAGCTACTATGGAGATGCTGGAAACTGCATTTTGATCCTTTGCAAAAATATTAAGTTCTCCTTGTTTCTAAACCATCTGTCCAGCCTTTCATGTGCACTTTTAATTTATATGAATTTACACACTTAGTTTTGTATTGGTCAAAACATAGGTCTATCCAGTTTCATCAGATTTTGCTTTCTTATTCAACCATAGTAGAAAAATCTAACAATTTAGCCTCAGAGATTATTTAAGTCTTACATAAAGCCATAATGCTGTATAAGTAAGTGATACAGTAAAATATTTTTAGAAGCAATTTTACATATTTTCAGGATGCTTTCAGAATCAAGCCAGGAATTTTGTTATATTGTCATATTTTATCTGAAAATTCACAGATATGACATTTGACACTTTTTATTCTCTGAAATGACACCTTGTTTTCTAGCCAATGTTAGCATTGAAATCTCCATGTAGCCTATAAACAACCAAAATACTGGTAAATTTCTCTTTAAAAATTGGTTTAAATTGCTACCGTAATGTATTAACAATAACTTTATAGAACAAATAACTCTTTTTGAGTAATTTATTATGCTCAGGAGCAGTTTTCCTCAAGCATGTAGGGAAAGTTGATTAATAAGAGTGTAGGTGTTTCATGTTTAGGTAGTTGTAAAATAGTCATTTCCAGCAACACAACAAATGTTGGTTATTTGTAAAATTAAACAGATAGACATCAGAAATATGCTTTCAATATTTGTCATTTGTGTCTTCTTTTCTACCTCAAGAAGAGTGCCTCTCATTCTTTAAATCCTTGCTACAGAAGGAAGTTATTCTGCATTCAGGGCTTCCTTAAAAGAAAGTCAATAGAACTGCCAGGGTAACAAAAGTGTGTTGAAAATTATGAACAATTTGCTGAATTTTCTTCTTCTGTTTGTTAGGTGAATCATTATGAAAGTCAATAAAAGCGCTGGGGAAATGGTAATTTTACTAGAGATTATTCTAAGTTAATCTTAATGGAAACTTCCAAACACTACACTGCCCCTTACTCTTGCCTTAAGGAGAATTTTTCTTCATCACATTGTTTGTGCTCAGAATAAAATACTTGGCTACTGGATAGTCGACTATTGGTGGGTACTTTTTTTTGCAATAAAATAAAATAATAAAAAATTGGAACTCCTGTCACAATTTCAGAGATAGATTTATGTCTGTATATCTTGATATCATTTCCTCTACATTTAAAAAAAATTATTGTATTCTATAAAATATTTGTGAGTGGTTGGAAATAAAAAGTTTCAGCATAGATTTCCAGAGAGCTACAATTACAAGCATTTCAAACCATTGATCTATGTTCTGTGTTAGTTGTTATTTCTAGTTTCTAGAATATATGGAATTCTGTTCCTCACTAATTCACCATTCATTCATTCATTCAATAAGGCCCTGGAATGGACAGCCTAAGTCACTGATACAAAAGATCTAACTCATTTCTCCCTCATGAAAGGATGTACTATCTGTAAGAAAACACTGTGGAGCAATTGATCCAATGTTTGCAGATTCAGTAAGCATATCAAGAATAGAATTGTATTTATTTGCCTATGTAGATCAAGTGTGTGTGTGTGTGTGTGTGTGTGTGTGTGTGCTTCTTTTGGAGAAGGGATCCTGAGACAAGATCATGCTCTGCAGTCATTACAAAGGCCAAGTTGTCTTGCACCTTTATGCTCCCATATTCTGGGTTCACAGGCATTACCAGGCATTACCATGCCAGGCTCATATATTGTTTTCCTTTTTAAAACAACACTCAATTTTTTGTCTAAAATTGAAAATAAATAATTACAAATGAATCACACTGAAGTGTTTTTATAATTAAATAAATTCCAATAAAACCCCAAAAAATACCATATAGAGAATAATATTCTCAGAGGGCCACAAAATATGAGAGGAAAAAAAAAAAGAAAATCAGGGGATCTCCTGTACAAGTTCATGACCTGTGAGTGACATTCACATTTTAACTACCTCAGAGCTTTAAAATCAGTAAATTATATCCTGAGATTATTTAAGATTAAAACAGAAGAAACTGCTTCTTTTTCTTATTTAAGACGATCACAGATGCGGCTCAATTTGTTTTATGATGAATGTGATGCAAACATGCCTTATGATGGCGTGTTATTACTGTCTGCCAATGTGCTCTCCCCACTTCCAGTCAAAATCAGTTTTACCTAAGTTTAGAAATTGTACTGTGTAGATCAAATAGCATTCATTATTGTTTGTATGTTTTTGTTGTTGTTTTTGTTTGCATTTTTAAAAAGCTCTCACCATGCCAATTCCCTCTAAGCATCTATGCAATACTTAACATTATAAATGTTAGTGAAATTCCTAAATGCATCTTTTCTGTGTGTACCATATGTCCCCCTGCTGTCTCCAGTTTCTTTATGAAGCTGATGTGAGTATTTATATAATCATTTTTAAAACTAATTCATTCTCAAGATATAATTTCAGTAATCAAAGGCTGTTCAATAATACTAAGTTAAAAACTGACAGATGGATATTATTTGAATTCTTATTGTGAGCATGGCCTACAGAGTATGTTTGCTGATGTACTTTCAGAGTTTTCCTGGAAGGTTCATTGCTGTTATTCAGGTTTTATATCTGATGAGTTGGAGGCTTGGCGAGAGTGAGCCAGCTGTTGATTAGGAGAGAGCTAGCAAGTGGCAAATTGAAAGCTTAAGGTCAAAATGACTCAAACAGCCTTTATTTCTGACCCACTAGACTGCTCTCATCTCATGCTTTACAACACATACTTTCTGGGTAGGTTAGAAAGTACACTGGTGCTGGTGAGATGGCTCAGCCATTAAGAGCACTGGCTGTTCTTCCAAAGGTCCTGAGTACAATTCTCAGTAACTACTTGGAGGAGGATCACAACCACATGTAAAGAGACATGGTGCCCTCTTCTGGCCTGCTTGCAGAACATTGTATACATAATAAAAAAATAAATAAATATTTTTTAAAGGGGAGGGGCGAGGACTGGACAGATGGCTCCGTGGTTAAGAGCACTGAGTGCTCTTCCGGAGGACCCGGGTTCAATTCCCAGCACCCACATGGCAGAAAGTACACTTGCAGGTTTTAGCATTCTGAAGCCCATCCAGTGTCTGAAGCTTCTATATATCTTCACTTGGTCTTTCTCCCAGGTTTTCGTAGCCTTGGAACTTCAACTTCTTCTAAATCTATACTGCATAAACCTTAGACATTTGGGTTAGAGCCTATCCATGAGACCTCATTTTATCTCTTTTAATTCTCATGTATAAATGTAATAATATTTTGAGTTACTTTTGATTAGAGTTAAAGCATATGGTCTTTGGACCTTTGGTAGATGAAAGTCCAAAGGGAGCAGCAATTCTCATAGGCGGTGTGGACAGTCTCCAGCGACAAAGGATTCAGTCTTTCAAGGAATCTGAGCTATACATGGGACTGTTTCCAAAGTTATGGAAGTGAATATTTCCTAGTGTATTATCTCCACCTCCCTCATGATACTAAAAGAAGAAAAACCTCATGTGAATAGTTGGGCAAGTATTCTCTCCCCATTCAGTCAAAAGCTGTTCATGCCATGAGAGCACTTCTCATATTAGAGAATGCAATTATTTCATCAGCTCTGTGTACATGAGATTCTGAAAAAACAGTTCAGTGAGAGCGTATGATTAAGGACTGAATTAATGGAAAAGTAAATTTAATTAGAGAATAATATGAATTTAGGTTTTCAGGTGAGGAGTTGAAGGTGGTAGAAAGTAGTGTTAATACATGTGCCCCAAAGAAGGAATAAGTCTTTAGACTTATCTTCTACGAGAAGCTTCTAGTAGCAGAAGCAAAAGTGGAAGTATCTGGAACTAAGGGATTATAAGAAGAGAAGTGTTTGTGGCATTGTGTTTAATCTTGAATGATCCTAGAGTTAGTGACTCAAAGAAAGGCAAGCACTAAGGAAGCTGGAGGTTATGTGATTGTATTAACACTGAGTGCAAGACTATCATTAAGAAACATTCTGGTGGTAAAATTTGCATCCTTTGAGTATATACCCAAGAGTGGTATTGCTGGATTATTAGATAAATTGATTCTCAGTTTTCTGAGAAATCGCCATACTGATTTTCAAAGTGGCTATACAAGTTTATATTCCCACCAGCAATAGGGGAGTGTTCAAAAATGTGTAGCCCAGGCTGGCCTCAAACTCATCATTATCCTGCCTCTGTCTCTATCAGCAAATCTTACCAGAATGTACCATCACAACCCATATTTTCTCAACTATGTTCATAGCAGCATTATTGGAATAGTCAGAACCTGGAAGCAACCTAGTTGCCCCTCACCTGAAGAATGTAATTTAAAAAAAAAATGTGGTGCATCTACACAATGGAGTACTACTAACCAAAACAAAAAAGAACATTCTGAAATTTGCAGGCAAATGGATGTACCTAGAAAATATCATCCTGAGTGAAGTAACTCAGACTCAGAAAGATAAACATGTATGTACTCACTCCTAAGTGGATTTTAGACATATAGCAAAGGATAACCAGGCTACAATCCACAATTCCTAAACAACTAGATTACAAGTTGGTTGCCTTCCAGGAATTGAAGCATCAAGGTCACAAAACTTCAGTTCTGCAAGAATAGTAAGATCTGGAGAGCTAGTATGTAGCGTGGTGAACATAGGTAACACAGTATACTTAAATAGAGAAATTGCAAAGTTAGGAGAACATGAACACTGTTAGCCCCTAAAATATTAAATTAGAAGTTTATCATATGTTAATTAGCTTGATAATGGCAACTGTTTCACAGCGTGTGTCAAAACATTATATTGCATACTTATGAATACATGTAACTATTATGAGACAGTTATCCTTTTAGTACTACTGGGACTTTGAGAAATAAAATCCTTAGTAAGATAAAATTCACTTTGGTATTTGGAGAGTTTATAAAAAAAATATTTAACTTATTATAGTGTTAGTAGGAGGGAAGAATTTTAGCTGCAAAATCATGTTCGCAGTTGTCAAGTATAGATCAAAGCTGCTGCTTTCTGAGTAAGCATTTCAGTTGCTTTATGTGGTGTTTCACCTCACTCCCATGACATTCCCTAGGTAAAGCTGCAAATTGACTTCTTGCGTGAAGCTCTTTTCTTTATAGAGTACTGACTTAGGGAACAAGTGACAGCAAATTTTGCAGTAGAATTGCCATGGCCACCAGAAAACAAATGTAAGAGTATCAAATTATTTTTCAGTTTACTTACTAAATACTTATTAAAGTACAGGACTTTCTTTGTAGCTATAAATATCAAGTGTGTTATAATGTTAGAAATGCTATCATGATATTCCTGGCAACCAAAAGTCCTAGAATGATCCAAATTCCAAAGGCTGCAGATACTGAGATGAAAAATTTTGAGGTCTTCACCCATACCTAGTTCTCAAAGCAATACTGCAAAAATGATAAATGTTCTGAATCCATCTTGCCTTCCCTGGACTCAATAACTACTATTTTGTATAGCCTGAAAACTGGACACTGTCTGTATGTCTATCTTCTTTCCTTCTAACTATCTTTCTTTACCATCTATCTTTATATGTCCATCCATCCGTCCATTTATCCATCCATCCATCCATTCATCAATCCATCCATTTTCTCTTCCTCTTTCTTCCTCACCTGCTACTTCTCCTTATTCTTGCTCTTCACATATTCATCCAGGATATAATAACCATTTTTGCTTCCTTGAGTTTTTATAGGGCCTTCCTTGGAAAATTCCTATTATATCATTAGCAAATGAATCTTTTCTTTGTGGGTTTTATTACCCATCGTTTGCCTCTAAAAATCTTTGTAATCTATATCTTCCCCAGTACTTCCTTAAGGTAACATTCCTACATCTCTGACATTGTAACATTAAAAATACTGTGTAAAGAGCCTTTTTAAAAATGCCAGTTGTTCTTAGAATCAGCCAAAGACCTATATCTAGCAATAATTTTATAGTTTAATAACATATAAACACATTATCTTCATTTGTTTCTTCATGTGACAAATGTAATTTAGTTGTAATGACTTCAGTGAGTTGGCATATTCAATTTTTGATAGTTCTATGTCATAATGCTCACAAAACTTTTCTGTCCAAGTAAATTTTTGTCATGAGGTAAAGAAATGTTATCATGAATTATCTTTTTTCCATCAAAATATAATTTGTTTTATACCTTATTTAGGTAAACTCCAAGAAGAACCTGACTGATTTGGTACATGCATAGAAACGTTTGTTGATGTTTTAGAAGTTTTAACAGAAATACTGAAAAACTCTAACTGAGCTAGTACTTAACAAAAATTTACCTGTTGGATGTTTCTCAGCCCATTTTAAGTCACTATCAGACGAGAAACTTCCTCTGACATGAATCTATGCATAAGCATGTGAATGAGTAAAGTTAGCATTGTGTTTCTGTCCCAGTCTTCACATCTTTACATGTGTATACATGCATGTGTTCTAATACAGTGCTTCCAAATTGAAGTTGCCATTCTCTGTCCAATACCTTGTTTCTTTGTATTTTTCATCTTCTGTTATTCCTCATTAGTTGGAAATTAGTATAATGTTTTTAAAAAATTAATGCATTTACTCTTCTCATGGAAAACACATAAAGGCAGAACCAGTTATCGAAGACGATGTGTGGCTACAGGTCATCACCTGCTACATTTGCAAAATTTTTGAAAGGTGACTGTCTCATGAGTCCTGTTTTTCCTATAATGGAACAGAAGCGATCTGGTCAGTTAGGTCATTTAACAGATAGCAGAGCAGAAATTTGAAAATGTACCTGGATTACTGACCTCTCTCTTGCAGATGATACATCATAATGACCCATGCTTCAGAGTGACTGTTACCTTAAGATCATAAGAATTAGAGTCCTAATTAGAGCTCTGAGGGCCACTGAGTTAATTCTTTAACAACTGTCCTTGATTTGAAATGCACAGCTACTTGCTTTCCAGTCACAATTTGGACAAAGTCCGAGAATGTTCTGTTGATAGCTTGGTTGTTTAAATGACTACAGCAACTTGCCTGTCTTTCCCACAAGCTAGTGAATAGTACTGTAATTACATTCAGCCCTTACATTTTGCCTCCTTCCCTTGTGTTCTTTATCATTTGGTGATTAGATTACAATGTCAATGATTAACATGCATGGCTTCTCCACTCTAAGCAATAAGCACGACTCTGTTCCATGTTTGGTGATGGCTGCTGGGTTAATCCACTAACTGTCTGTACCTTGATTCAAAATTATACACTGATGAATGGTGATGAGTTCCATGAAATTCAGAAAATGGTTTGTTGGCTAACACTAAGATATGTTATGATTTGATATGGCTGTGCATAAATGTTTGTACTCAATCATAACTACAGGAAAATGCATTTAGGATTGTAAAAAAGAGAGAATGTGGAGAAGGTAGTCATCCCTAGAGGAGAATCTGTAGGCTATGTAATATTAATAATGTAACAAAGCATTTGAATTTATTTACTGTCCAGAAATGCTCTAAGGCGCACTGCATGTATTATGTAACCCTTGGTTTCTCAATAACCAATGAGGAAATTGACGCATAGAGAAAAGCATTACACCACAGTAGAAAACCCTGGGTAGCAACCTGGGCATTTCCATTTTATCCACCTGACCCTTGTGAATGCTTCCCTTTAAAAGACTTGTGTGAAAGAAAATTCTGTGCTGAGTAAAAGGAGCAGAACTTATCTACATAGGAGTTTACAACACAATGGTTAATAATTCTTAATGCACACTTCATATAAATCATGGTTTCTATAAATCTCATAGTGTTTTCTGATGAATAAATGGCAATCTTAGTATTTTACATTGCATACCATGTATTATTTTTTAACATGAAATACACTATTTTACCCTATTGAAGATAATAGTGCTATCTTCTATTTTTCTGTGCTTGCATTTTCTAAACTATTTCCTGTGGTTGAAAAGTCATCAGAACTCTCCCATGTTTTCTAGTTCTAATTAAAGAAGCAGAAACCAAACCAAAACAACAAGAAAATGTGTAATAATCAGTAAAAGAAACACCACACAGTCAGTCTGGAGCTCAAGCCAAGGACCAAAATAATCTATGTGGTTATAATTTTGGCTGCATCATACTTGTTCTGGTGAAATAGGTTTAGGCATCATTCAGAAAGTGAGGTTTTTATTTTAATAGTAGCAGGAGCTATTACTCGGGGTGCAGGGTAGCACAGGTTAGATAAAGTGCATCAGAGCACTGTGCAGATGAGAATCAGTCTTACAAATAGGCCTTAATTTGTGCTCTGAATCTCTGAATATGTACTTACAAAGACCAGTAACTCTGTAGCATGTTTTCTTCAGTTAATTACCCTTGCATATTTTGAAAGGTTTTTATTGACAGGTTGTATTGTAAATCTGTTCATGACAAGCTGTAGCTACCTAATAGAGGGAAGATTATATTAGTAATAAGTAATAAGCCAATCCTCCTTATTTACATAAAGTTCCAAACAAAACAAATTATGTAAAACCCCAAATTCCCAAAGCTTTTCCAAGGTAATCTTGGTAACAGAAATTATGAATGTGTTCTTTCTAAGTCATTCATAGCATAGAGATATCATTCTACCTGTGTGAAACATGGTGTTTTGAAAATAATCAACAGGTACTTTACAAATTTATTGTTTTGAAAATATTCATCAGATACCATCTAAAATATCCTCATTTTATTTATTTTTTTCATTTTGGAGTAAGTACACTTTTTCCTCAAAAAGAAATTGTGTGTGTGTGTGTGTGTGTGTGTATGTGTATGTATGTGTATTAAAATGTGATAAAATTAAAGCTTTTATAAATCTTACATTTGCTAAAGAGGCCATTTACTTAAGTTTGTTTTTAATTTCTTGAGAGCAAGTTTTGGTTGCAGGGTCTAGTGTATACTCTACCAACTCAACTATACTCAAGCAACACTGTCATTAAAAGATAAAAACTTCCAGGGGCTGTGAAGATGGTTTGGCTATTGAGCATGCTGCTGTTGAGGAACACCAAAGCTCAGTTCCTAGCATCCATATCATGTGGCTCACCACCACCAGGAACTCCCACTCTTCAGCTTCCAATATCCTCCTTTAGTTTCAGTGAACACCTGCACTAACATTTACAAGCATCTACAGATGGTCTACATATTATCTCTCTCTCACACACCCTTTTTGTGTCAGTCTGTCTGTCTCATACACACAGACACAAAGACAGACAGACAGACAGACAGACAGACACACAGACACACACACAGACACACACACACACACACACACATACACACACACTAAATTACTCCAAAAAGAATTTTCCACTCACTGGACTTTGAGATATGTGATTAAATAATTACACTTGTGTTGTGTCCTTAGCATTCTTTCAAATGCTCAAAACTGACATATGTGTGAGAAGTTATCTAAAGGAGGTATCTGTCTTTGCAGTGTGACTGCTCATATTGTATCTTGGTATTCTAAAAATATCTTTCATGAATAAAGTATGAACTTTTTATTAATATTATAGGGAGATGACTAAAAATACTCAATAAAATTTAATAAAAACTATTACTGATGTTTTCTGTTCTATTTCTACAACATTAATATTGTGATTTGTTTTGTCATTAGCTAATTTCCCTAGCAGGGACTATTGTCTGTTGCTATTGTCAATTGCTGCAACCTGTATCTAATGCTACAGGCCAGTTACTTGCAGAATATGCTAAATTAGGTCACAGAACAGTTGTTACTCTTGGGTGGGAAAGATAAAATAAGATAATCAGGCCACAAGCAAATCCAGTTTGAGTAATGAAAACTGATCAGTAGTGCATAAGGAACTTGCATATTTTATATGTAAAACTGATAATAGCAATGTTGTTGTGCTTTGTGATCTAACTTGATTTGTAGTATTTAGATGGATTTATACAAATGGATGGAATATGGCTTTTTGGTCTATAAAATATATAAACATTAAATAAGTAAAATATGTCTATATATGTCTTGACATTTACTATGTACAAAGTTACATATTATCCCCCCAAAATTTATTTTTCTAAACATTTTGAAAATGTCAGATACTCATTTGAAGATTTAGAAGAAGTAACTGACTATTATTTTGCCACAGTGGCCTTGAAGCATTTGCATATCTGAATTGAGTCTGGGGATGGAGCTTAGTGGTGGAGTACAGGCCTAAGTGCACCTAAATGATAAGAATTATTTGACACTTTTTTATTAGATTTTACGTCTCATCTCTTTTCTTGGCACTACTAAAATAGTCATCCCATTAATGTTTATGTGGAGTCCCCAGGGAGAAGGAAAATGAGAATGACTATGTATGAATGTCTTTAGCACAGAGGACACTTTTCTGCCAGTGTCTGATGTATATTTTGATTTCCTTTTGTGTATAACATGCTTCATTTTATTTTTCTAGTACTTTATTTTATCAACATATGACCAGAGCTTACAAAGTACTGATTTGGGGTTGGAGAGATGGCCAAGTGTTTAAGAGCACCTACTGTTCTTCCAGAGGACCCAGGTTCAGTTCCCAGCAACCACATGGCAGCTCACACTGTCTGTAACTCCAGTTGAGTGGATTCTACACCCATGGCAAAAATGTCAATGCACATAAAAATAAAATGTAATAAAACTAAGTACTGATTCACTTTACTCCTGAATCAGATAATCCCAAACCACAAGGAAAATATGATTTGTGTTATAATATTCTATAGAAATGGCTAGAAAACTGTAATATGTGAGCAAATATTATCTCTGTAATTTTTGACACCAAAAATGCAAAAAATGCCATTAACATTTGAATAATAAAACATTTATTGAAATGGTCCTCAACATTAAACTACAATTCTTTTCCATTTCTATAAAAAAATCTTTGCACCTTAAAACTTATTATTCGGAATAATATCAAAGACCTTGTGTAACAAATAGCGCTATGGAGAATACATGAAGCAAGTACGGTTAATTTTCAATTTTAACATTTCTTAACTTATCTTTTCTAAAATTTAATTACCATTTTTTATGTAATACTTGCCCCATTTTTTTCTGCTCCTATCTTTTGTTGTTTTATCATTAACGATAATTCCATGAGCCAGCTAATATTATTTTCTCTAATTAGGATGAAGCTTGGGTGAGATGTGATTTCTGGGTCATGCTTCCCACATTAATTTGCCCTCAAAACAAAATTAATAAGATCTTTAACAGCAAGAGCATATAAATATATTTGTATGCATGTGATTGATTGTGTATTTGTCAGTGTTACATGTGAGTATATGTATGTGTGTGTGTGCAAAGAATTCTTTTTAAAGAAATAATGAATATATAGGATAGACAATGGTGATAAAAATATTCAGAAAAAGACATAAAATGGTGTTTAGAGCTTTCTTTAGTTTTCTTGTTTGGTTTTGAGGCTGGCAAGATCATGTAAAATCTACATATTTGGGAGAAAAACCAATTCAATTTTTTCATTTCTATGAAAGCAATACATATAAACCAGTGATTTGAAGGAAGAAGACCTTTGTGACGGAGAAAGTTTTATTTTCAGTCTGTTTCAATTAATTTATATTTAAATAGGTGCCTATAAGCAGTGGATGACCAGTTTGCACATCTTAGATACAAACTAAGAAACTTGCACATCATATGAAGTCCATTCTCACCATCATCAGCCCACATCTGAATAGACAAGCATGGCTGGAGGACCAATTCCTTTTCTTGGTAGGCTCTCTAAGTTAAGGAGAAAGTTAACTTATCACACCTACATTGCTGCTAATACCTGTCAACCTTTGCTCTAAAAACACTGGTTTTTGTGTCTTGGCACCAGCTCTTCAGTGAGTAAGGCTCTGAGCTTGTGCAAATACTCTGTATCATTGTGATGCAGATCTCACTGTAAGGAGATAAACTTTCAGAACTGTCACCCACTTAGTGTGTTCTTCCTTCTACACAAATAGTCTTACCAGGCAAGCACACACTGTATTTTCATTTGTAACTCACTTAGTCTTTTGAAATTTTGAAGGCATTTTAATGACAGGATTATTTTTGTTTTTTGTTTTTTTTTAATTAGGAAAAGAATTATACTTTCCCAAACAAAATCCATGCATTTGTAAGTAAATCTCAGAATATTTAAACTAAATTATATATGCTGGAAATAAGTTAGTGTTAAGTCAACTTGTCTGTGCATATATGCCTGCCTTAAACAAGACACTCAAAGGAGGACACAGACAATTGTAGTGTATTAAGGAATGGAGTCCATTCAACATTTGATGGCTGCGACTATAATATTAAGCTGATAGGAAAGTAATTATGAGTTAAACTTAAGAGCAAAAGGTATTTTATATCTATTCTTACTTCCCTCTATTGTCAGCATTTTTTTTCAGACTAGGATTCCTATACCTTGAGAAGTTTCAAATACAGCTGAAAAGCAAATTATGAAAATTCTTCCCTGTGGCTTTCCCTGGGATAAACACTTCATCTCACATCCTAGCTTTTCACAAACATACCTAATTTTTAACGTCATTTGGTAATCAGCCTCTCTATGAATTGATGACTGGCGAAAAAAGTATAGACTTCATAAGATGGTCCATTCATTACCTAGTTCTCTCTACTCATTCAACAGACAGTTTTTGTTTTTAACCTTTTTGGCTCATGTATACATTGTCGGATTGTTAATCCAGGTCATTATCATACCTGCTATCTCATTTATTTCTTTAAATAAAGGGACAACACAAATATATAGTTTGTTTTAATCAGTTTTCTCCAGGGAAAGTTTCTAAAAGAGATTTTGGAAGATTTAACTTTACATGTATCAAAAGTTTGAACAGTAAGTTGGAGTGGTTCCTTGTGAGTTATGGGTTAGTCATAAAACTCAACACGCAGTCCAACTCTGTAGCTGAAACAATGACAAGAGCAGTGATGGACAAGCCTTTGTAGTTGGAGACAACAAGCCAGGGCTTGCTTTGCTGTCCCAGAAGCAAGCCTGGCTAGACAATACTCTGAAAAACAATGGCATGAGATTGAAAATGCCACTGAGTAGTGTAAGATGTACTAGTATTTTCTAAGTTGAAATATGCCATTGAGTCAGCAATGTCACACTTTCAACTTTATATTATGATCTTTCAGTCTAGTTAACCTAGTTAAATGTGACAAATAGATGCTTAAAAATATTTTGAATTACAGTAATCTTCCTACCAGAATCCTTTAGATTGTGTTTATTTGTTTTGCTTTCTTTTTTAATGCTATAGGCTGAGATTAGACAAGACCTTTATGTCTTAGAGGATAAGAATTCCAGCAGAATTCCATTCCCTCTAGAGAATGTTTTTAACTCCAATACCCCTCCCCTGAACCCCCACAATGTGTGTGCAAAGCCGCTGAAGCTTATCTCAGCAGTCAATTTATTGATCTTCTGTAGCACTGCATAATTTTCAGAGCTCTGAGGACATCTGATAGCTTTTTGCAAGCTTGTAGCATAGTGCCCAGTATGTTGGTTGGTGCTAAATGACTCTGATGAATGAACAGTAAACAAAGGGGCTGGTGATATAGTAGCAACAATACCAAATGACGGGTTTCCTTTAAAATCCTTCAAAGAATGACTAACAGGGTGATTTTCCAATGCCAGAATAATATTTCCAAATTACACTGAAACCTGAAAAATTTAGTGCTTGCTTTTGGATGATGCTTAGTTTTACCAATCTTACATAGTAATTTCCCGAAAAAAGAAAAGAGAGAGAGATAAATATTGAGTGTGTGTGTGTGAGTGTGTGTGTGTTTGTGTGTGTGTGTGTCTGTGTGTGTTATTTAACACAGTGTATAGCAAGCATATTTGTTCTAAGAAATATAAAATAAGATGCGTGAGTGTCACTCTATAATTTAATCATAAGTAATAAAGTAGTCTAAAAATTATTAGTGAATAGTATATAAGTAGAACATAGATAGTAAGCAAATAAGGTTATTGGAATCAGAAGAACACTGTTTCCTTTAAAAGCAATGATAGCAGAAGGCACAATAGTCAAAAGTTAATTCATTATATAGGAGTGATCAGTCTTCCTACACCTTATGACAAATGAGGAAGTGCTTCTCTATGCTTCACTTCGTAACACATGAGAAGGTGCCTGGTTTTCCTAACTTAATCATGTCAGTGAAGATTTGTCTAGGGTATTGGGAAGGTTTATAAACCTTTACTTACATAACTTGCAATGGTCAAATTTGTGCAAGTGCTTTTAACACTGTATGGAATTATGATTGATAATGCATCAATCACTCATTTATTGTGATATAAATGTTGATAATTACACAAACTATAGTCCTGAATTTTCTTAAAATAAGGAGAGAGAGAGAGAGAGAGAGAGAGAGAGAGAGAGGCATGTGTGCCATATTTTTGTATTCAATTTGGAAGTATAATAAATTTTTGAACAAATTAACTTGATATGATGTACAACATTACGTATTTTGATGTAGATCAGAAGTATGTATGTGGTGATGCATATGATGATTATGAAATAGTTTTATTTTTGTTCCAGTTGAGCACATGATCAGAAATGCATGGGATCTCCAGATTCTTTAGTTTTATTGAGAGAAATTTATGACACTGGAAAACATTGACATGGTACACTATCATGGCTTTAATTGGATGATGTAAAATGATAATGGAAAAGAAAGCAGGACATTTGCAACTACCTTCCTAATTTTTATATTGTGAACATGTAAAAACCTTTGAGTTTTCATATATGCCAATCTATTTTACTCATTTGAAAATATAGCCACTTAAATTTAACTTCTTTTCTTTAGTGAGTTTTATAAAATTAATTTTTACAAGAGGGATAGTTCTATTAACCATAGTCTAGAAATAGTAAATAGTATTTGTCCATAATAGTTTATTATTTTGACTAATTTTTAATTACTTTCACTTTATTTTCTCAAATGTATTCCCTGTATCAATGTAGACTATACTGTATGAATAAATATTTTAAAGCTGTAAATTAATTAAACAGAGTTACCATTATTTTTAAGTTTTATAAACTATATTATATTTTGCTGAACACTTCAAAAATATTATTTCCAACAATTTCAGGTGAGCTAAAATACCATTTTTTCTTGTATTTCCCCTAATTATATGGTTGACTGTAAAAGAACAATAATCACTATTTCCTCACAGTAAATGGGCTTTGAGACTCATTAACCACCTTAGTTTTGCTTCAGCTATTAATCTGAGAAGGCATTTATTACTTTGCATATTGCAAAGCAATAGAAAATGTCAGTTAATTAATTCCACTGGGAGATTTTGGTACCAACATAAACAACATTAAAAAAAAAGTTAACCTTATAGGGAAATAGAAAGTACTCTATCTCTGTTGTTCACACAAGGAGGATGAGAATCATACATAAATGTTGTTTTCATGGAAGAGACTAGCTGTGCAAATCAGAAATTCTTCACAGAAATGGAGGTGGTAGGGATGGGCTTTGAGGAAGATGAAGCCAGCATACTCTGCCTCTTAATTGTGCAGACTCTGGGGAAATCTTGAGCTGAAACTTGCTTTATAGATTTCCAGTTATGAGGTCCTATACAAATTACTTCTCTTCCCTAAGCCTGGGTTTTGTCAACATGAAATAGAATAAAAACAAAAACACCCCAAATAGAATGTTTAAGGAATTAAGGTGCCGCATGCAAAAACAGCCGTAAATGTCTTATGTGAATTATTAGTATTAGAGGTCCAAGGTCTGTAACTATGTTTCTTCTCCATTTTGTCATGACAGTAAGAGAAACGTAAAATTGAAGAGAAATTCATCTATTATAATTTAAGAGCTACAGACAGGAATATATGATTGCAGGGAAATGTAACTACAGCTCAACTTTAAAGTCTGTTTATCATGATTCTTAGTACATAGTAGACAAATATTATATACTTCATACATGACCTTTAGTACCTTTGTTGAATAACTATTATTTATTGAGTATCCATTATATGTTCAAGCCTAGTATGACTATTTTAGATTTTACTCTGTCAAATGAATTTTATGCCTGTGATGAGACGTAAGTTAATGAATATTGCGTATCCATGTGCATGACAGGTAAATTAGCACCAACCTCATCATTTCTATTTAAGGAATATGTAGCTTGATTATTTCTAAAATAATAATTTATGAAATATGTTTTATGGGAACATAAATTATTATACTTACAATACAAAAGTAAAAATCTATTGTAAATGTAGATAAAAGCACCCATGAAAATTAATTAAATTACAATTATTCATTGAACACATAAGATGTTTACTCTTCTGTTATATCAACATCCTATTGATTCTGTAATTACTGTCATGTATGCAAAGACAGATACTTCACAACTCTTGTCTATTGCATTGGGATGCACACACAAACTAGACGTGGCTTGATTCTAGACATGGATGAAATTACAGTGTGATGTATGACATAATATAATTAGAACAGTGTCACCTGAAAACCTGGAAATGGAGCAACATTATCATATCAGAGGATTTTAACAGAATTTTTTTAAATCTTTGATGGGCAAATTTGAGTAGCATATATACAAAGCAATTTTCTCAATGTGCTAAGACAAAATGGCTGAAATGACTAACACAGCTAGTAAGTGTTTATTCTAAAAGCATGGGACTTGAGTTCAGTTCCTAGGACCGAGGCAAAGAAGCCAGATATGATGTCACCTGCCCATAATCCTAGCTATGCTTGCTGCTCACTTTATCTCACAGAATTTGTTTATTGAAAGAACCAGCTTCAAAAAAATAAGGTATAGAGTTATAGAGGAAGCTCCCTGATAGCAGCCTCTGGATTTTGCATATGCCCACAAATGTGCATGCACCAGACCACACATTATCATATATTCCACATTATTGGAATACAACATTGTACATTCTTTTGGCCAGTGAATTATGTTATGGAGGTATTATTATCTCTCTTTTCTTAGGCTTTTGTTGTTTACTTAGAATGAGATAAAGTCCAGGAAGGACATTTTTCTCTGGTGGCAATCAAGGATGCAGGAATTAATGAGCAAAATTGGAGACAAAGAATGGAATACTTTACTAAATAAATGGGAGAAGAGCTGGGGCTCAGCAGTTAGGAACTCTCACTCCTCTTGCGGAGGAACTGGTTGACTTATTCGCACTCTCATCAGCTGGCTCACAATGGCCTATAACTTTAATTCATGGAGAGCCAACATCCTCTGATGGCCCCTGAGATTATCTGCCAACACTTGGTGCACATGAACTTAGGACACACAGATACATAAATAAAAATAAACAAATGAGTATTTTTTTTAAAAAAAAAAATAAAAACAGTTAAGAGCATCATGAGCTTTTATATGCAGAAAGAATTTCAGAGCAGGATGATGCACCAAGAACTGTGGTTGAACAAAAGAATATCTTGTCTTAGTCTACACAATAAACAGTTTCTCTAGTAGTTCTCAGAAGAGGGTAAAGTTTGTTTACAGGAGTTTAAGATAACATGGTGAGGTAGAGGGCCATGTCCTGCAGATGTATACAGGTTTTGGACACCTTTTAATCTGTATAGTTTATTATCATGGCATGTGAGTGGGATATGGTAATTGCTCAAGACACATTTCTTAAATGAATAAATTGTAAGGATCACTGTAATTGTGTTCTGGAGAAAAGACATGGAAAGACCACTTGCTATTGTTTCAGAGAACCCAGGATTGGTACCTAGCACCTACATGGCAACTCACAACTACCTTTAACTCCAGTTCCCAGGTATACTTCTGAATTTTTTTTCTGGCCTCTGTGGGTAGCAGGCACATACATTCAGCTAAACACTCATACACATAAAATGAAATTAAACCTTTAAAGGTCATTATAGTTAATGAGATCAAGAAAATATGATACCAGATTTTTTTTTATCACTTTCTCTACCAAATGTTGCCAATACACAGATATTAAAGGAGTGCTGATACCTGGCCCATGCTTGCTGTGATTTATTCTAGCTGTAGCTCACACCTCTTAGTCAGATGGACACTTCACCATGTGTAAGTATTGTGCAATATTTCTTAGTCAATATCCAGGTATCCAGATCTTAGGAACTGCTCCCAGACATGGCTGATCTCCCTCTTTGCCTATGCCAGTCTTCTGCAGAGTAAATGTGGTACACTTCAAGGTTCAGTGAGTGACTAATTTAAAGAGTGTAGAGTAGACAAACGTGTATTTTCAGATAATGGCAGCTAGATGTTGGAGCTAAAATTGTCTGCAATGTATAATATTGAAGAGCTGTATATTATGACAATAGCCTCTAGGGACTGAGTCATGGAAAGTATGGTAAATGGCTCTGGGGAATGATGTATGCACAATGTGGAAATGTACTCCAGGGAGCTAGATGTGAATAATATGGTAATGGGCTCCAGGAAGAGATGTAGACAATATGGTGATGGATCCTAAGGAACAAGTAGGTGCTAAGGTCATGGGCTCCAGGGAGCGAAGCTTGGGAAATATTGCATCGCAATATTTATGTGACTAAATTCAAAACAAAACAAAACAAACAAACAAAAAAGACTTGTTTTTACCCTGGGTAGAAAAACCATTAATGGGTTAAAATCATGCTATTGTCAAAGTCACACTCAGTAGAACAATGCGTTTATTGAGGTCACTTACAGTAGTATGGCTGAAGACATATTTACAGGGACATAGATAATGACTAAAGAAAAGCTCCTTCATCAAAAGCCCACCCTAGCATTGGTGACAACTTAATAACTCTGAAACATCATAGCTCTCAACTGGACTTCCACAGGCCGACTTTATTCTCCTTTGCAGTCCTTAATGATAGGGAAGGACTTAATCTTGGGAATTCAGCCAGGTTTAGGGACTGTCTGAAACACATGTGCTTATTTTTTGTGTTTTCCTTTAAAATTTCCTGAGTGTTAAGAATTTTTCCTCTGAAACATAATGCTTTAATATAGAGGAGATTGCTTTTTAACAGGTTCTAGAAAGTAAGGATAGCAAAGACGTGGGTTCCTGGCAGTAAGGTAAGGATAGTATGATACAGATGATGAAAGTACAGTGATGAGTCTCTGAGGTTGCAATGGGACTCAAGGAATGTAGTGCACATATGATGATGTGCATTACAAAGTGAAATGTGGACATCATGGTTATGGAATCTAGGAAGTAAGGTGGAGGCATTGCAGTGATGAACTATAATAGATGAAGTGTTGACATACAGTGAGAGACTTCATGGTGTGTCTTACGGAAAGTATGGTGATGGACTCTAGGATAAAAGGTATGAAGAGTATGCTAGACAATTACAAGTGATGGTCATGGACTCTAAGAAGTTGTATGTGGGCCATATGTCGATGGACTCCAGGGACCAGCCTCACACTACTGTCTCACATATATGTGCAATTTTATGAAGATAAAAATTTTGTATATAACCTAAGAGTGATTGCTTACTGCAAATGTATATTTTTGAGGTAAAATGATATTATCAATTATTTCATGTTATTATATTAATTTGACAATGTAAGATATTTAAACATGCTCTTTGTATATCTTCATTTAGATTACTGCTTGGGGCCTATTTATATTAAGGAAGATTCTACCTTCCTCTAATGCCACAGTTCTTAACCCATGAGTTTTTACTCCTGTTGGGTTGCACATCAAATTTCTTGCATATCAGATATTTTATTATAATTTATAACAGTAGGAAATTACAGTTATGAAATAGTAACAAAATAATTTTATAGTTGGGGGTCACCACAACATGAGGAACTATATTAGGGGGTCACAGAATTAGGAGGCTCATTGTCACTGCTTCATATGCCTACTGATGGCAACACCATCTACGCAGTTGAAACTAGAAAGAATTCATTCTTGCCTAGCTCTGTCTCTCCTTTACTTTCCAGTGAAAGGAAGTCTTATTCACTTACAAATTGTGTAATGAATTTTCCTATTCATTTTCTATTAGAGTTACAGTTACCTCAGGGCACTCATGCCATTTCTATCTGAAAATTTGTTGCAAGAGTCCCAAAGCTGGACATCTGTATTTACACTATCATTCCTTTCTCTACATAACAGTGATGATCTTTCACAAATGCGAATTCAATCATGTCATAAGTTGGCTTAGTCCTTTAGCAGCTTTTCATTATACTTAGAATAACATGTAAATAACAGTGGCTTCAAAGGCCCATCTTGGTTTGGCTTCAGCCCATCACTCCAACCTTGACCTGCTGCCACATGATTTCTCTATCTTACTCACAATGACTGTGTATAAAGACAGTTTGATTACTGTACAGAGTATTGGTACCCTCCCCTTCATCTTTCTCTCCCCTTCTGTCTCTATGTCTATCTCTGCAAATAGGAATTTTCTTTGCTCTGAGTATTACTTATTTCTTCTTAACTTTAATGACACTGATTTTGTTTTATACATACATAAATATAATAAATTGTATTGTATATATATATATACATAAATACACTAATATATATATATGTACATACATAGTCTTCATCTTCCTCTTGTTCTATTCCTGGATTCCTTGGTGGTACATAACACAGTCTAGAATGGTAGTCCTTCCTTTCCTGGCTGCCCTAAATTTGTTTCTGTGGTATGAACAGTCAGTGAGGACAGAAGTTAGCTCCCTCTTTCTCCCCCGTTTTTATTATTCAGCACTATCTGACACAAGTATACACATGATATGGTTTCGCAAAAATGAATGACTGGTGATCAAGCTTTCAAAAGTATAATACCTGAGAAAATGAGATTATACTGTGAAATGCTTCTATTGACTCAAAAATTTGTAGGTTTCATTCTGTGGCCTTTTACTTCAGAAGGATTGGAAGGTAGTAATACACCAGAGTTTGAACACAGACAAGGAACTGAATGAGAAATAAAGGAGGCAGTCATGGTCAATACCCATCACCACTGCCCAGGGCACAGTGACCTGGATTCTACTCTCTAGTTCTTACACTTTATTAGATCTACCTCCTACCCAGGTCCCACATTTAAGACCAAGCTTTAGTGAGCACCCTGGGGAACATTCAAGATCAGAACTGCAACATCACTGGAGAAGAAATAAAAGCAGGTTTTAAGAAATTCTAAACAAACAAAACAGATGAGTGATACTGTGAGCAGCAGCATATAAAGTATAAGTTGCTTTTAATTAAAATATTTAAGCAGAATTTTTATTTATTTAAATAAAATGATAACTGTATTCTGTATTTTGGAGGAGTAAGAACTTAATGATTGATACATTTTACATTTGTCATAGAAACATTGGCCATAATTTTTGTCCTTCACATATAAACTCAGACATGTCCATCTGGCCACACAGGTGAGCTCACATTATGTCTGTGCACTTTCATATAATTTATTATTTAAACATTAGGTAGTTGTCATCCTAAAGTCGTGTGTAGGGTTGGTGCAGTGCTTGCCTAGCATGTGAAGTCTGGTGGTATGTCTTCAGCAAAGGGTGAAACTGATCATCGTGGTACAGTCCTGGAATGCTTAGGAGATTGGTAGAAAATGGTCAGAAATCCAGGGGTACATTTGGCTACGTGGTGAGAATGAAGATAGCCTAGGATAAAGAATATATTAAAACTTTCTTATAATTCTTGCTAACTCCATCTTATTCATAATAGCCTTATTAAGTTCAACCTCACAGATACTTGTTTTGGGTTTTGACAAACATATTATGTTCAATCAATATTTTTAAGTAGAATAGGTGAATCTCTTCCATCATTATTTTTTTATATTTTTATTTCATGGCATTTTATCTGTTACTCTTTTGGCACTATCTGAATAGCATTATGTGATGACATTTTCCTACTCAACTAGTCCTCAAGAGTACCCTACTTCTGTAATAGATTTACATAAAGTTTATAACAATTAATTACAATTACAGTTGTTATGGATCATTAGATACCATAAATCAAACTTTCAAAATCAGTTTTATTCTCATAATAACGGTTTAGAAAGCATTTTCTCTTTGATTTTTAAATTGTTACTATCACATATGCCACTTGTTTATTCTTGAAAAATATTAGTCACATATTGTTATGGTTCTGCCAGGACAATTTAAAAGATACCCTGGTATAGGAACCATGCATTGAAAAATGCAAACTGATAATCTGTTAGCCTCAGCATATATAGAGAGTCAGGGCTTCAAGTGGTTGAATGCTCAGCAATCAGGGAGGGGCTGATGCTGCACTCCCCTGATGTTGATTCAGGTCAGTGTCTTTGTCCCTAATATGAGATACAAAGGATGAGCATAATGCATTAAAAAAATATGATTGTGATAGCTAACAATGCATACAAAGAAAAGATCCTGGTATGTGGGATAGGGAAGTATGAAGTGGAGAAGCAAGACTTTAATCTGGCTCATATGCAAAGTTAGAGTCATAGGAGACATGAATGGATCTGCAGATCAAAGATTCCATCATATGGGACTGAGCTAGTACTAGTGTCTTGATAGTAAGATTTACCTCAAAAAAAAAAAAAAAAAAGAACCCCTACTGATTCAACCTGGAGTAAGATTATCATTATTTAGAAGAAAAATTTCTAAGCTGCTACATGGAGGAACTCATTCATTCTTATCTCATGAGAGTGAAAGGTTTTACATTCTTTACTAAGGAGAACATTTGATAAATTTGTACATGTACAGGTACACACACACACACACACACAAATGTAGCTAAGAACTTCTGAACCATCACTAATTTCCCTGTACTTTCTTCAATATCATGTTAACCATTCATTACTTCTTTAACTATTCTACTCATGTATAAAATTATGAATTTATTTAGATAGCCAGACATTCAATGTCATCCAATGAAGGACTAGATTTTACCAAAGATCATTCGCAGTTTATTCGATAGGCATGAAGATCTGAAACATATTACCTGTTCTTATAAAGAATAATTTTATATTCATGACACAAGTGTAAAGACATGGCTCTGGGTCCTTGGCTAGGACATAGGAACACTGCATGAAAGAAGTAGAATGAGCAGGATCTGAACAGAACATTGCACAATAAAGAACAACCAACATCTGCATTCACAGAGGAGAAACGAGTATAGTGATAGTAACCAGACTCTAACACAGCTTCAACTAGGAAAGAATTGGGAACTTTTTGTTTCAGAGTATTAACATTTCTTTTACAGCCCTGAGGCTCATTAATTGTAAGAACAGTCTATATTAACCCACAGCCCCATTTTTACATTTCTAGCAGAATTATTTATGTACCTATTCGTATCTCCTACTAAATGATAAGGTGACTCAAGTTGAAATTCTGAGTAGTTATTGAATAATGAAGGACTTTGGAGTCAAGAAAGAAAATGAATTTCAGATATGAAATAATTAGAAAAGTTTTATGCAAATAGATCTGGGAATATTTTCTACTATCTTCCTCTGTTTTTGATGTTCTTACAGAGTAGCTGAGACTGGTTAACTTTTAATAATTAAAATATATTTCTATACAAGTTTGGGGTCCAAGAAGTCCCAAATAAAGTCTCCATCAATATTGTCTTGCACCTTCACATGAAGGAAGTCATAAAGGCTGGCTTGACTCAGCAGTAGAGAAGTGGGACCCATTCCTGCCGGTCTTTTCCATAATGATAGAAAAGAGCCCTTTTAGGCATCTAGTGTTGGGCCATAAGGTACCAACATCTGTCAATAAGCATCACTTCTCAACACTGGGGCTCTGAAGAGTAATTTATAATATATAAATCTAAAGGGAAAAATTTGTACTGGAGTGTCTGTCCAACATTGCTGTCGTACAGAGGAAGCTGTGTGATGCCAGAAGTTTAGTGCACTCAGAAACAGTTGGCATAGAAATGGGGCCTCCTGACTTGCAGTGACCTTTTCTCCATGATAAGGAAATCTTATTAAGCAATTTTATTTGCAGAAATTAAACTAAAACCCTGATCAAAATATAAGTGAAATACAATGTTACTGAAAAATGTGTACACATAATTTTACTTACAATATATTTAATTATTTTCTGAAGTGGCTTAGGTATAAATAATAAAGAAATAGTTTATATGCACCCAAATAAAACAGTATAATCCATAAATTATAGTATTTGTGCTTAAACACTTAGGAAGAACTGGTTACCTCAGAATTCATTCAAATTCCTGATTTCTAAATAAATAATGCAATCTTTTATACCATTTTTGAATTAATGCTTAATAATATATGTGTATATACACACACATTTGCACACATGTGCGTGTATGTGTAAATGAAAGTGCATGCATGACCCTGCAGGCAGGTGGCAAGCGGAGAACAAGTTTTAGGAACTGGGTCTCTTTTTTATGTGTGGATTCTGGGGAGAAAACTTAAGTTGCCAGGATTTACCCACTGAGAAATCTCACCAACATGATTTTGTATTATTTTCTGTGGTTTCTGATTTAATTAAGGACACTTGTATTGTGATGAATAGGTTCACCATTTTTTTAAAAATTTCATGAATAAAGTTATTGATTTTATAATAAATATTAAAAAATATGGAGATATTAATTTCATTTGAATAATAAAGACAATAACCATAAACAAAGAAACAACAAAAATACAAGACTTCCATATCTGAAAATCTAACATATAAATAATCCTGATGGCTTCTCTGAATAATGTGAAAAGCAACTATCAGTGTTTAATACTTATTATATAAGCCTTAAAAATATTATCACATTATCTGATTACTCTTAAATATTGTGATGAAATAACACTTTCCTTTGTCACCTTTCATGCCAATGTATGGATCACTTGGACACTCACCATGCTTACTGCTAGCAGCTATAATTGTGAAGCACCAGCTTAATTCCAGTGTGATGATTTCCTTAACTCTCTTTCTACTGATACTACTCCTGAGGATTTATTGTCATTTTATATAGAAAGATACAAAATCTCCTGCTGAACAGGTTGTTACCCAAGCAACCACGAAATTGTTCAGGTTGTACTTCATCATAAATGTCTATAATTTCTTTTTTAAAATATTTTTTAATATTTCCTTTTATTTATTATGTGAATTGGTGTTCTGCCTGCATGTATAACTGTAAGGATGTCAGATCTTGGAATTATAGACAGTTGTTAGCTGCCACGTGGATCCTGGGAATTGAACTCAGGTCCTCCGGAAGAACAGTCAGTGCTCTTAATCACTGAGTCATCTCTCCAGCCCCAGACCTCTGTAATTTCAAAGCCTATGCTTTTGAGATTTTGTGCCACACTGTAGTGTTCTGACTCTGTATATTCATTTAGCCTTTATATTCTAAAACTTGTTAAGATGCTAGAGATAGAAAGATACACAAGAACCTCTAGACATTCTTTAGAAAAGATAGCATTTCAGCAACAGCTGCAGCGGTGTCCTGGGCATCAAAGAAGTCACTGAGTTTCCACCAGGGAGCATCAAGAAAAGACTTTTTGGAAGTAATCAAGCTCCAGCAGCAACGTAAAAGTATGCTAGATGGGTAACATAAGAAATGGTTGTCTGTTCTGAGAAAAGATTATGGATCCTAACATAACAGAGGAAAGTATAAGCGGAATGACTACTGTAAGAAGCCATGCGGGAAAAGCCAGGCACACTTTTATACATAGTGTGTGGATTTTATTCAAATCACATAGTATGAAATTTTGTAACATTTCCTTAGCTACATGGGCATTGTTGGTAAGCTTAGAGTAATAAAAGAAAAGTCACGCATTTTCTCTGCAGTCACTGACGATATTATTATATAGAGGGGTATGGACTGGAGACACACTGCAGAAAGAAGAATGGAAAGATGGCTGTGAGTGTGGCTGAAGGAGGAGGCAACAGACACTCTAAAAAACCTTTTCTCTTCTAAAACACAGTGCTTTCATTCAGTGCCCTTAAAGAAAATTCACTGAGTTCTGTTTTCTGGCACACCAGCCTGGGTTTATAGCTTGATCTGCAAATATCTCAGTGGCCTTGGCTAGTCTCCAAGATCATCAAACTGTCCAACTACAGGTCTTCTGAGTGAGAAGAGGCCCAAAGACCTCAGGACTCAAGTGGGGCTCCTCTGTCTATTCAGAAAATTAGAATGCACAACAAAAAGTTGAGAAAGACATGTATCAAAAAGCAGCCTGTCATAAGACACCTGGAACGTAAGCATTTGGCATCTGACAGTGGTGGCATTTCATTTCCTCAGAAATTGGCCTCCACAAAAGCACCTCATCATTTGTAAAAAAGCGAATGCCAGTTCAGGGCTTCCTGACTTACGATAGTACAGACTTCAGACTTGGAAGCAGGAAGATTTAACTGTAAAGCAGAAAAGAGAACAGACATCACACAAAATCTGGTGGCTTGTGTTGTGAAAGATTTTCAGCACAAGACATCAAAGACAGAGGAAACATACACCTTAAAACTGAAAAACATTCTGCCATGAAAATAACATACATACTGAAAGAAAATTGTTTTCAAATGAAGTGAGAGATGAATATTTCATGTGAATAATGAAATAAATATTCAAATATATTCACATTAGATGATCTAAAAAATGCAAATAGCATGATAACAAGATGTCATTTTTGCATGTGGTCAAAGCTACTTTTTAAAAGTTAATATTCAATGTTGCCCTGAAAGACTGAACTGGGCCTTAGAATATTCTATTACATGCACATAAATTAGCATAATCTTTATAAGTATAGTTTAGAAGTGGGTATAAAAAGGGTTGAAATATATATGTATTGAAGAGTATAGTGTATATATATTTTAATGTGCCTTTATGATACAATCTTAATTTAATGAAATATTCTTCGGCAAAGACATTTTGTACAGTAGCAAAAAGATCAACACAGTCATAACAACTTAATGTCTCATTAGAAAGTGGTTAAATACTATGATATGGAAGTTTATTATTTATTACTGTGCATCATAAGCATACATTGTTACAGTTTAATATCATAGTGGTTCATTAAAACGTAATGGGATAATCTTTGTGAACATTGGAAAACAGCTTAACACAGATCTCCTACTAAAGTGTAGTTTATTTATTTCATTATTTACTTTTTGATATCTTTTCATATTCAGGAAAATAATCAAACTTTCATAGAAGACAGGTGGCTGCATTTGGTGGAGATGTTTTACTGTGAGGTGAGGCTTGAATGTTGATTCCTTACACTGTGCCTTGGAGGTAAGAGAGTGAGCTCTACTCTCAACTCAAAGGACTGCTTTACTTTGACCACCAGGCCGTGTAAACTTGGAGGTTTCTAAAAGGAGAAAAGGAGTGGAGCTGGCGTCACCATATCATCACTTCACCCTTGTCTGCTGTTTCTCTCCGATATTCTTTGTCGTCTTCATTCTCATTGCTATTGATGACTCTCTAATTCTAACATTCAGTAGTTTGAGTTTGGGGATAAACATCATAGGGTGTGGGATGCCGTGAAGTGAGGCAATCATTTCCAAGTGCATCTGTTTCCTTCTGTCTTTTACCTATTTTAACATCACTGATAAAATAGTTGATCATAGGATGTTTCAAGTCCCCTTCAGTCACTTTCTGGGAACCACTGTGAGTTACTTTACTGTTTTCTTGGTGAATCAGCTGCTATTGCCCACAGGCTATGGCCACCCTGTAGCATCTGCATCTCTGGCCGATTCCTTCATCTCCTGACTTTTTTTTTCCTATTCTCTGTTCATAGCTCTTTTTACTATTTATCATTTTGTACCACTCTACGAAGTAAATCATAAAAGGAACCATCATAAAAGAAAGCCAGATAACTCCGTAATTTTCAGTGCATTAGTGATTTTTGGAAAAAATCCACAGCTAAATTGCTCCTACACTCTCAAGAGTCTGGTCCTTGCTAATTACTCTGCTCAGCCCAGCCATTTCTTAGCTTTGGCAGAATTTTCCATTTGCTCTTTTGTCTTTTAAGTCATCTTAAAAATGGGAATCTTATTTTCCTAAGAGTTCGATTAAAAATTCTTTTTTATATTTCTTATCTAATCTGTCTTGCAAGATAATGCACAGTTTTCATTAGAAAATGTATCATCCTTCCATGCTTCTTTAACCTGGAGCCCTGATTGCATGAGGCCAGTATATAAAATGCTGTGTGAATTAACTGTTTGATCTGTAATGATTGTACTGGAGTTAGTTTACAATCACCCTTCATAACTGACACAGATGGGTGGCATTGGAAACTTTGGCTACTACTTAAACATTTATTTCTTTATTAACTTAACCATCATCTGCAATAATCTCCCAGTATAATCCAGGCTGTCATTGAACCTCTGATAACTCTGCCTTACCTTCTCCATTCTTGGATTCCAGACTTTTGCAACCACAACTGTTCAGATTTTGTGTTGGTGCTTTTATCTTTTATGGTTATTCAATTAAATCATCTAGCATCTGTGTCTGAAATCTATAACAGGATAAGTCATAATGTGACTCCTATAAATCTCAGACCAGCCAGGAGCAGATACTATATTTAGGCTTTATTTGTCTGAAAGGCATTACCATTTTTGAATTATTTGCCTTCTATCCACCTTTCAATTTGAAACACCTCAGCATCAATTTTCTAAAACAACATACAATTGAATTTTTTAAAAAGATGTTGAAGAGTTTACTAGTTTAGAGGTAGCAGAATCTTGTTTAGCTCTTAGTGGTTTCTGCTCCTTTCTCTTCTTTAGAATGTTTTATAAAATGTTTAGTCAAGTATTGGTGGTGTTTTTATAAAAAGTTATATAAATCATTAGAGAAATGCAGAAACAAAAACTTTGTTATTATTAGTTAACTTGTTCAGTGACAATTAAGTAATTAATTATGAATTCAGAGAGGACAAAGCTCATTTGGCATAAGAGCCAAATATAACCTGAGCAATTTCTTAGAGGCCACCAAATGATTCCAGGTAAAACTATCATTTTGGCTGTTTTTCATTTATTATGAGAATAGATAGATTAATTTTTCAACATCTAGCATTATATCTCATGTATGTGTTTGCTTGTATGTGACTCTTGTGTGTATATGTTTACATCAATATACATCTGATTGTAGAGGCCTGATATTGATGGCAGGTGGAATCCTTCACTATTTTACTTTATATCTTGAATCAGAACTGCTTAGTCAAACTGAGAACCGACACATAGCTAGTCTCTGTAGCCAGCTTGCTCTTGAATGTTCTCCTCCTATGTTTTGAGCTGGAATTAAAGGTGGACTACTAAGCTTACCTAATATTGGTATGGATTCTGAAGTTCCAAGTTCAAGTCTTTCTGTATGGCTGAAAAAGCTTTTAGCCACTGAGCAATCTCCACAGACCAAATTTTTCAACCTTAATAATATATATTAATATTTAATACATTTTTACAAAGAAACTATGAAGAGTACTGAAAGAATAAAAAATGCTGGTGCTGATACTTGTGATTTTTCAAGTATGTGTAATGTTTAAATATACTTTGTATTTGTCCAATTGTAAAGTAGTTCAGTGTATAGAGAAAAGCTGAACAGAAATCACTAGGGTATATTTGTTTGAGACAGGAGATTGCTATCTACCCTGGAAGGCTTGAAACCTGCTGTGTGGCTCAGGCTGTCCCCAAACTTGATATGTTGGAAATGTAGGTGTGAGCCAGCACTCCTGTGTCACAGCTCACTATGAAAGTGTATACTAGCGTTCTTCAGAAATCATGCAAAAATTAGTTATTTCACTGATGGAAGAGTTATGCAGAATCTACAGTCACTGACTTGGCTGGGTAACTCAAGCCCAGGAGGTGGCTGGACTGGTTTACTGCCTTCCAGTGGTATTTGTTAGCGAGAAGGAGAGACTTCTGCTCATTTCAGTTGTCTCTGCTTCTGTGAAGTAGCAGCCCTCTCTTGATGGTATGATTCAGCTGCAACTTTCATTTCTGTAAGAATCACAGGAGTCTAGGGCATGATCTAAAAGGAAAGAGATGTAAGAAGATCCCCTAAGAATGCATTTCTGCAGATCACACCATGAACACCAGAACAGATACAAGGACACTCGCTGTCACTCAGTTTAACCTCTAGACAATATTTTGCATGCTGTCATTGCAGTGACATCATTCTACTGCAGCAAAATAAGCAAAATAGTACAAGTGATGTGGTAAAAGTGCAAACGACAAAGCTGAAAGAAAAAATATTACAAGCCTCAGACATAGATGAAATATGTCAGTATTAATGCAAGTCACCAACAACTAATAAAGAAGGTTATTTTTTATTTAGGGAGGTTCAGAGAGGAAACTCACCCATCCAAATATTAAACAGTATTGCGTTCTTGGAAAGCTAGACTGGTCCATGTAGCTTCTTCACTCAGCAGGTCACGTCCTTCATCTAAGAGCATCTAAGAGAGAAAAACAGAAAGAAAAGGTGGGCATATGTACACCCCAATTATAAACTGGTCCTCTGGCCACGTCTCTTAAACTGGGGATTCTCGGTGATAGTTACCTGCACTCCACTCCATGTCAAAATAAGAGATTGCATATGCTTAGTAAAAGTTTATTAAACTTAAACAATTGTATGACCCACTTAATTTCTACATAATTAGTGTATTAACTTACCCCTGGGATGGTGAACTGTCTGACAATGGCTGTCTACGTATTAATAAGGAGAGCAAATAAAAATTCTTATAACCAGGACTACAGAATAGATAGGTGTCTTAGGTAGGGTTTCTATTGCTGTGAGAAAACACAGTGACCAAAAAGCAAGTTAGGGAGAAGAAGATTTATTTGGTTTATGCTCCGCATTTTTGTTCATAACTGAAGGAAGTCAGGACAGGAACGCTAACGTGGTAAAATCCTGGAGACAGGAGCTAATGCAAAGGCCATGTAAGGCTGCTGCTTACTGGCTTATGTGAGGCTTCTTACTCTTAAATGATTCAAGTTGACACACAAAACCAACCAGTGCACTAGGAGACAAAATACTGTACACATCAAATTACTTGTAAATGGGAAACTGCCTGTGGGAAACTTGCTGAACCAGTTCCATGGGCTATGCTGGAGAGAGTAGCAAATAGAAAACACAGTTATTGGAAGGTGCTGCCTCCTAAAGAGGTCAGAAGAGAAGTCTACAGAGGTGAAGAAAAGTGAAATAGCAGTTTGTGAAATACAGAGAGAAAAGAGAGCCAAAGAACCACGTGGTTTGACCACACCCTCATGCCAGCTGTTAATTTTAAAAAAATGTACTTTCTTACACCAAAGTCAAGGTCTTCTTGACAATGACAATCACATTGTTTAGATTTGAATTTTGGGTTAGAACCAAATTTATGGTAGTAAAGAAAATCCCAAGGAAACCTCAAAGGGACCCAAAAGCTTCCAGCAACATTTGAACCAGTTTAAAAAGATAAGAAAACACATGGCAGAGTCTATTTTTAATCTGATGCTGCTTCCAAAATGTTTCTCCCTAGGGAGCAGAATTGTAATATTAAATAAATGTTAAACTATCATTTGCATGTCAAAGGAATATTTCAAACTGGAAAATTAAAACTGGCAGATATAAAATAAGAGTGAAAAGTAGAAATCTGAAATATAGTTAAAAAATAGTTTCTTATGAAATAAATTTGAACAGAAGATAACTTATAACATGTGGCCCTACAAAGCAATTCATTATACCCATGATGCTCATCTGAGATTACTTGCATAAAATTTAGTGAGCAAAGTATTTTACTACAATGAACCATTTATCCCTTAAAAGCCTATAATAGTATACTATCAAGAGTATACTACACATTTCTCCAGATACTATGAAATTCATCTATAAAAAATGGAGAGATATCTATAAAGCATCTCTGTGAGTAAAGCCAGAGGTTGAACTGTGTATGCCACTGTTAGAAGTACTTTGCTCTAAATATTCCTGCTGTTAATATATAATGTATATGAAATATATATTTTAGGTTTTCTTCCAATGACTACAGGTTTCTTGAGGACAGACTTTGTTTTAGTGCTTTTATGATTCCAAATATGCCCCAAGAAGTCCAGATAATGTTCTCTGCTTAGGTGGGGGCAGAGACTTTCAGTCTCAGGAAAGAAGAATGTTACCTGTCTTGAAACTCATGGTCCACCCAATGAATACATGTAGAGAGGACTGTTGGCTGAGATGACAAGCAGAAAGCAGATGATATAGTGCAGCTGCTGATTGTATTAGTGACAGATGTCAAATCATTTAAAATCTGTGACTGTGACTGTCTATAGTATATAACTTAATTCCTACTACTGGTATGGCTCAGAGGCCCTCCTGTGGGGTGTCCTTAAGTTTCAGAGTGCTAATGGTATCTTAAACTACACAATAGACTCCTGTGAGAAGCAGTAACCTTCTCTCTTAAACCATGTTTTAAGTGGCATAAGGCCTCACAATCAGGCCTTTGGGGCTTCTTATGATCTGTTCATTCCATATTTCAGCTATTCTCAAAATGTAGGCTGCAAACCCCTCTATAGGTGTCTCCTAAGATGCATGGAAAACACAGATATTTACATTATGACTTGTAACAGTAGCAAAAATTACAATATGAAGTTGCAATAAAAATAATGTTATGGTTGGGGTCACCACAACATGAGGAACTGTATTAAAGGGTCAAAGCATTAGGAATGTTGAGAACCATCTATTAAGTGCTATAGTTAGTAGCTGTAAATATCATTCCCTTTAAAATCAAAATGTTTTCAGAAGAAGTCAAGATGTTTTAATGAGAGAGAACAGAACACATTCTCACTAATGCTTCATTGTTATTATGTTGATGAAAATAATTAAGTCCTTCATGAACTGCATATCCAAGGATCATTTTCTAATGTTACAATGATCTAAACTAGTTGCAGTATTATATGAATACCTAGCCCCATTATGTTTCTTGTAGGGCTGGCCTTTAACATGGGTCAACTCATCAAGCCCTAATTGCATTGACAATGAATAATAAGCATTGTTCCTCTAGTGCAAATGAAAGAACTGAGACTACAAGTTTTACTAAATCCTTCAGCTAGCCACTGCCTATATTCGTCCTGAGATGCATATGGTAATTATTTTCCTCAAAATAGTTTTACATTATAAATATGACAAAGCAAAATTAGTTTGATGTTTTAATTGGTCACTGGTGCATTAGTTGTGCTGGTGGCTAAATATTCTAACATGATCTTTTAAAGTTTTTTAATATTCTTCTAGAGAGACTGAGTTTCTATGTTTGATGAAGCAGAAATGAGATAAGTAAAAATAAAAACGTCTGCCTGGTCTATGACGTTAAGCAAATGCTAAAGGCATAAAATTAAATAATTTGTGAATGCATTGTTTTTAACGTTTAAATTATGTGAAATTCGGATTTTGCAAAAACATATTTTAGGTGATATTTTGTAAAGGATATAGACCTCCATAGTTTATGTTACACTCCTTACAGAATTGTAGTTAGTGTCAATGAGGATTGGCTGATTTTGCTCTCTGGACTTTCTGAGATCAAGGATGTGAAGAGACTTGGCCTTTTTCCTACAATCAATTCTGATAACTGGTATTTATTGACTGCCAATAAGTGTAACAATGTTTCTAAGAAGGTAAAGTACAGAGAAGAGACTTGGTGACAGGGAAATTAATTCTCTAGGACTAGGGAATAAATGTCAGAAGGTGATTTTATAAATTCATAACCACATGAGTAAAAAAAATGAAGCAAAACTACATTTCTAAGAAACAAGAAGGAACTTTGTGTTTTAGTCTCATGGATGAAGATTTTTCTTGAGGGAGACAAGCTTGAATTGGAAATTTGCAGGACTTTTGAAATTAGTAATGTCAGAAGTTTTTTTTTTCAACTTAGGTACAGATTTCTTTGTTTAGTAGGGAACAATGAAAGGGGTATGACAAGACCTGGTAAGAAAACTCCATGAAGTGCTCACTCTGCATGCCTAAAGTCCCAGGGGAGGGAGGAAGAGGCAGGAGGATTCCTAAGGTGGGCTGGGCAGCCAGTCTAGTGGAGTCAAAGGGGCTCAGGTTCAGTGACAAACCCTGGCTCAATAAATAATGACAATGACATTTGACTTCCATATGCATGGGCACACGCACACGCGCATACACACACACACACATACACACACACACACACACACACACACACACTAAAATAAAGAAGTTCACTCACACATACACTATAATAAAGAAGTTCAAATAAAAAATAAAATTTCTAAGAAGCAGCTTGGTACATTCAAAGCCAAAGATAAATGTTTATATCTTAAAATGATTTATTAATATACATAGCAAAAGCAAATGTGAATGTCTCTATTTTTATAGTAAATAGGTATTTCTGGTTTTTATTTTGATCGCTGTATATGTTAAAATAATATTAAATATACTGCTATTCTGAATGTATCTATTGTTAAAGTAGGTGTGTACTATATTGATTTAAACATTTCCTTATGCATGCAACCACATATGCATACATGAATCTGCATATCACCTAAGGACTGTACTTTTTGCTATAACTCTCCCACCATAGTTCATGGTGGAGTACATCTTCAAAAAGCCTGATAATGTTTCTATGGGATTTTTCTATCTTCTTTCATGATGTTTTTTTTTAGTTCTTTCTCTCTCTTTTTTTTTTTTTTTTTTTTTTTTTTTTTTTTTTTTTTTTTTTTTTTTTTTTTTTTTTTTTTTTTTTTTTTTTTTTTTTTTTTTTTTTTTTTTTTTTTTTTTTTTTTTTTTTTTTTTTTTTGGTCTCTAATTTTCATTGAAGGTTGTATATCATGCAGAATAATCTGGGTTCTATTCATATTTAATGACATGGCACTGAACTCTATAAATTCTTTGTTAAAGTTGAAGAATAAGGAGATTGCAATAAGCTGAACACCTGAGGATTTCCTAGAGTGTTCCCGGGACTGAAATCTATATGGAGGAATGTTTTCAAATGCCTCTTGTAGTATCTTATTTCTGTTATATTTTCTCAAGTGTAACAAGGTAGTCTTATGTCTGCAAGGTCTTTTTTCTCTGTATGTTCCAGAAGTTAAGTGTAAATGGCTGTGATACAACATTCATTACATAGAGACCACTTTGTCCTCTCTTTCTGGCTCACCTGCATGAATTTTGCTTAATGATTCAGTTTTCTTTTGCTTCTCCTTTGTATTCCCTAATGCTTTCCAATCAAGATGCTTTCAGACTTTATTTTTCAAGAGGGTTCAATACCAAGAAAAATCATTATCTGGTTTTTCAGAGCTAGGACTTAACACTCTAAAGTAGTCTCCAAAATAACCTGATTTCTGGAGGGCTTTGCTAATCTATTTTATGTTCTCTGAACTTTTCATCAATGGCAGTGGATGTAAATCTGTGGGGCCAACCACTGTTATTTGTGAATTTTAGGTAAGGATTAATAATCTATGTTTTTTTTTTTACTGCCAATTTGACAAATTTTGATGAGAGCCAGAAAAATAACTGCATTATGAAGTTTCTGACCTTTCCATTTTTGTAAGCCTAAAAATTCACCTATCTAAGAGATGAAGGAATTATTATTCTAAAGAGATCACCAGCACGGTTTCATTGGTATTGCTATATTTTGCTCTTGGTTCTACTTAAAATAAACACAAAGCCACAAGATCCTTAATGTGCAGAGAAGGATGCCATATTGATAGTCATTTCCTTTTAGAGTTCCTTTCAAATAATTTATCTGCCAAACATACTAAACACATGGAATTAATTATACCCTTTTTCCTCTTATATCCCCTGAATGCACAGAGAATGTTTTGAACATTCTCTAGATAGCTAGAGTTGTCCCACAGAAGAAAGGTCATCTTCCTGTCATTTTTCAGTGCCATTTTTGTCTCATTTAGCCCTTCAGAAGGCTGTCAGTCTTACCTGAAACATTTTACACAGCCTTCCTTCTAAACTATTCAGTCTCATTGCTTATGAAACTGATGTTTTGTCAGGGGACACCCCACTTCTAGGTCTTAGTTACTCATCTAGTTACCTTGAAACTTACCCACTTCAGAGAGAGATAATCATTTCATGTGTTTTTCTCTCCCTTTTTGTACACCATCTCTTCCATCCTTATGTGTCTCTTGCTGTTTGGTGAATCATAAATTGATATTCAGCTGAGGAACTATGACTTGCCTCTGATGACCACATCTACTAAAGATGGGTTAGAGCTAGACTTAGGAAAACTCTTTATGTCTGAACGTGAGTTATTCTAGGCCTTAAGGCCCATTGAGACTTTCAAATGATCTGAGATGTTAGGTGTGTTTACTTTTACATTTTTGCCTCTTGTTCTCAAGTCTCATAGGGACATAGAGCTACTTGGGATCCCACTCACCATGGAGAGGACAAGCTCTACAACTGAGCATTTTTCAAGAGGCTGTAAACAAATTTTCCCAAGTCTGTCACAAAGGGCTTTGTGACTTCTGATTTTACTTGTCATCTAACAGCCCAATTCTTGCTTTAGAGGGGGACATGGGTTCAAGAGTTCTCTACTAGGGCAAGCCTTAAAACACTAGTTAGGTTTCTGCTAGTCAGATAAACACACACACACACACACACACACACACACACACACACATACATACACACACACACACCAAAACAAAACAAAAACACCTCATTGAGAACTTTTTCAACCCTAAGGAAGCAACAGCAATTACCAAATTACCAAGAGTAACACCTGACCTGGTAGGATAGCCTGTGATAATGAAAGTCTCACCAGAATGTAATTAATATGGTGGAATTTGGAATTTCAAGTTTTACAGGTGGGATAAATATAAGAAAAATTCTGCATGTGGACCTTTATTTAGAAGAGGTTGAAAATAAACTTTTAAATAGTTTAAATCGCCTACTGAAAAAAAGACTCTTTACATTCTTCTATACTGTTCTTACTGTTATTTTCATTAGTTGGCTGAATAAATAGTTAAGACTCATCACTTCAAACTACTAAATTAGCCTTGGGTGGCATATTTTTATCAGAACATTTATTAATATTAAAAAACATTTAGCCTAGTGAAAATTAGGCTTAAGGTCTATCAAGTCTACATGGTTCATGTTTAAATAATTGGAAAGAGCATGGAGTTGGGTAGGATATGGTTTAAAATGCTATGGAATACAGAATCAAGATCAATAAAACAAGAGTCATGAAGCAAACGATCTACTCTCACTACAAAGAAGTACTTTTTAATAATTAAAGCACAGCTTGGGAGAAATCTTAAGAGCAACAGGGAGAGTACACTCCTGAAAGCAAATATAAAGAGCTCTATGTGAAAGAACCTATAGAAATCAAGCCCTTAGAAACATCCTCATGTGTTGAGACACAGAAGTCAAAAACAAACTCTAAATAAAAGGGAGGACACTGACTCTGCCTGCAGAGTACAGCTTCTTATAAGAGAAGCTCCAATTTGTTCATTTTAAGTTTGACAGTGGCAGGACATGGTTACCCTACGGAGGAGGAGACTGCTAGAGCAGACTTGAGAAATGAACGCTTTTCTTCTTCCTTTCCTGTTCTCCTCTTTCTACTGTCTTCTTTCTTCCTTTTTTATTAAGTCAAATCAACATGTACTTGTCTCTCTCAGGAACTGTGCTCACTTGTCTCTCTCAGGAACTGTGCTCAGATCTGAACATAGATGTTTATATCAGATAACAGAAATCATGATCTTCTCCTTCAAAAAACTTCCATGTTGCCAAGATAAACACACAGTCCTCTTCATCTTAAACCATAAGCTTAAAAGAGATGTAAGAAGGAATTTACAAGGAATAATGAAATGAGATTGGTAGATGAAAATAGCTTCTGAGAAGTGTTATTGAATAGAAGCCAAATTCTAGATCCAAATAAATGTTACAAGAAAATAAAGAGGACCTTATCTTGAAGGACAGGAAGAGAGAGGCTTCAGTACAGTTAGAAATGGACAGAAGGTCACTGTGGCAGAAGCCAAGTTCCCATAGAGAAGTGACATGGCATACTTTGAGGCTATAGCATCCAGAAGCAGAGCCAAGCTCCTGTGTAAAGACCCAACTGATAGAATTCAGGGCACAGAGCCTGAACCTCCTGCTGTGGTCCAGAACGGACATGTGCTTAATACTTTGGGAATAGGAGGCATGTATGGATTCTTTTTAACATTATGGAGTAGACCTTATTACTCTTTAATCTTATTTTAAACATCAGCCACTTTTCCTTCCCTCCTCTCCTTTTGTTCCCTCCCCTACAAACCTCCTTTTCTACCTCTCACCTCATTCTCTCCAAAAAAACGGGTAAGGCCTCCCATGGAAGTCAATAAAATATGACACATCAAGTTGAGGGAGGGCCAGGCTTTTCCTCTCTGCATCAAGGATGTGTGTGGCAGCCCACCACTGGGATTATGTTCTAAAATGCAAGTTCATGGGCCAGGTACAGATCATGGTACCTCTGTTAGGGGCCCCCAAAACTGACTAAGCTACACAACTGTCACTCACTTGCAGAGGGCGTACGTGATGAATGTCTGTAATCCCAGCACTTGGGAGGCTGGAACAGGCAGATCTCTCTGAGTTCAAGGCCAGCCTGGTCTACAGAGCTCACTACTGATAAAGAAAAAAAGATATATATTTTTTTTACCATTATTATTTTGTAATTGTCCTTACATATCTATTCTCTCAGAAAGCGTCATAGTAACACATAGCCACTGGAGTGACCCTGACCTTGTCCACAGCTTAGCTTCTTTCTTTACTGCCTGCATTTGGCTTTTTCAGATGTCGTTTATCATTTGTCAAATCTGTTAGGAGTATCTTACAGTTATAGATCATCACACAACAAAAGACATTTTATTTTTATTATATACTACATCAATGAACAAAAACTGTTTATACACATTTATGGGTGAACATGTGATATTTTAATTAATATGTTCATTTTCTCATGGCCAAATTAGCATCATTAGGATATACATTACAGCATTTATCATTTCTTTGTTGTGAAAGTTTCACAATCTTCTGTTCAGTTGCTTAGAAATACCAGCACATTATTAAATGTTGTCACTCTACTGTGCTACAGTTTGTTTCTTATTGTAAACTCTTACCTCTTGCCTAGGCTCTCCAACCCCCTTTTCTATGGCCTCAGCCTCTGACAATCCTCATTCTACATCCTATTCCTCTGAGACTAGCTTTTTGAGATTCTGCATGTGATTATTTGTGTCTCTGTACATAGTTTAGCTTATTTCATTTAACATAATGTCTTTTGAAATGTATGACATGAAAAATCACATGTATATTTAAGGAAGTGTTAAGGGTTTATGTCGATGTGGTTATAAAGAGGAAAAAACTTTCCACATTCTCCTGATTAGAATAGCAAGTGTTTCTGCTTTCTGGTGTTGCATACTTGCTGTAGCATTCACCTGACTATGACAGTTTTCTTTATTGTTTTTCTGATGCTCTAAGTCTGTTTCAATATTTACATGTTGTATGTTTGCATTTACATATGTCTAAAAGCAACACACACATGATGTCACTAAATAGTTTGTATGGAAACATCAATGCTCCATAGACAGTGTTAGATCAATTTGAAATTTATTTTTGCAAAGATTTAATGACATAATTTGTATTAAAAAGGTAAGTTGGCCTATACATGGGAAGTTATGCAAACATAATAGAATGCAGACTTTAATTATTAGTGAATTGTTTAATAAATGTGTGGTTTTTTGTTAATCCAAATTTTATTTTAACAAGATTTTGTTATATTATTTTTTCAAGAGCCTTTAATAAAGTACCTCTTCAAGAGTGATAACCCAGACATGTCTAATCAAAGTTAACCAGCTCACCATCTGTTCACAGTTCTGCTATTTAGACAGAAATGACACTAAAAACAGCCTGTCAGAGTTTCTGTTAGGCAAATAAAATCAACAGTGAGATTCAACTGCAACTGTTAAAAATGACATCCATGTATCGCTACATGTAACAATAACAATTGATGAAAAGGAGAAAAGGTAAAGAAGAACAATAGTGAGTGACGTTGGGAAGTTTGGGAGATGAGTAGGTAGCACTTGGGGGGCTTGAGGAATGGTGGGAAGGTGAATATGGTCAAAATACATGGTGTGAAATTATTAAACATTCAATAATAAATTTAAATTAAAAAAGACTAGCACCCATATAAAAATGGACCTTCTGTATTATACCAAATGAACATGTTTTATGAAAGTCTTTTGCCAGTTGAGAAGATATTTCACAATTAAAAGCAACCATATGCTAAAGTTTACTAAACTAATGAGTTAAAATCTTTACAATAAATACTATTATATGTCAAGCATGTGTACCTATATTATTTTCTTCAGGGATAGAATCCCTTATGAGTCTAAAAAAGAAGAAATAATACCAATTTATGCATACCTTCTATACAAGATATCTGACTAGGTTTTGATGATCATTTTAGGCTCTACAGGATGCATATAAAGAAGCTGGCAAGGCTTGAGCTTACAGACTGAATAATGGTTTATGAAGCTCCTGGGGATAATTAGAAGTAAAGATTAGTGAGTAATACTCCTATTCATCAACTATAAGAAGCCTGGGCCAAATTACCTTTTGATAGGTAAACAATTCCATGTTATTCCTGTGGAGAACACCTGATATGCGCATTTCAATTCTCACAAGGGTCCTCCCATCTCCTTGCCAAACATCACTAACGATTGTTCGAACATTGTTTTCACAAGATGAAAACAGCAGAAATTTGAATCTCTTTCCTGTGTTGATATGTAGTTTGCTCCAGTATAACCCTGAGTCAACTTGAATTCTCTAACCAAACCATCCTGATAGTACATGTTCATTGTGATGCTGCAGCTGGGAAAATACTCTTCCTCTTATTTCCATCTGTTCCTATCTTGATGCCTTTGGCTATTCTAGGTTGTAAATCAATCATCTTAAAAGTAGTCTAGAAATTTCTACATAATTCAGGCTCATATTTATATGCTTTCAAAATGAGAGTATAAGAAGTAGCAGTTGTATTTTATGGGAAGTTTTATATTTTCCTTTTGAGATATAGGATATAGAGAAGACATAATCAACAAATTCAGCTTCAGGGACTGAGTCTTTTAACATTAGCTCGATATAATACAAACATAAATTATCCAGCTTGATTATCAAAGAAAAAAGAAAAAAATGTCACTTTCTATTTATGTTTCCATGTTTATATATTAATTCACTTCATAGTCATTGAGAGATTATATTTTTAAACCAAAATAGTTGTCCATTATGATAAAAAGAGGAGGTTATAAAACACTGTTCAGACAACACTAAGCCAGGCCAATATAAATTAGTATAAAAGCATGTTCAAGGAAACAGGATGTATTTCTCCTTGCTTACATAAGGAATTACAAGAAAATTTTCTGAAAATTGGCAAATTACATAAACAATGATTCCCATTCTTTACTCTTCCTATGATAAATCACTACATACAGCAGGATACAGCTCTCTGATGTCCATTAATTTATATAAATAACATGGCTTAGGTTTAATTTCAGCATTAGAGAGGCAGAGGTAAGTGGAGGCATGGACTACACAATTGGTTGGTTTTTTCTTCCACAAAAGAAATACAATAACTTTTAATATTTATTAGTAACCTATGTGAAGTCAACATTCTGGAGAATAAATCTTTTTATCCCTTGGTAAGATTTTTCATAAAATAAATCAGTGGCCCAGTTTTTTCCTTATCTCTAAACTATTAAATCATATGTCTGTAAAATCATTTATGAAATGAGCAGTGAAACTTTTAATTCTGCATCTACAATTATATGTGTAAAGCCAACACAATAATAAAACAGCAAATGAGTTGAAGAAGTAAAAGGTCTTAGGATAGGAAACACTGAGTAAATATTTTTTCTGCATTTTATAGAAATGGAGTTTTTAAATATATATTGTCAACTGTAAAAGTATCAAAAATCAAAATGATTGATAATAAAAATAAATAGGACTCAGCAGTCTTATAAACATATTGTATAAAATTTATAATTTGATACATATTTTAAATTAATGTTTAATAATGTTTCATTAACTCTCAAAGGTAATAAGAAAAAAAAAACCAAGAAAGCTATTTTATGGTACATCTTTAAAAAAGCTGTAGAAAAACAGGTCTTCAAGTATTAAGTGATTTCAATAGTATGGCAATCAAATAGAAATACACGTATTGTTTAAGAATTAAACACACACACACACACGCACACACACACACACACACACAATTACCTCCAAGTCCCAATGAAAAACTAGCAATTGACAAGAATCCGAAATTCAGGGGTATGGCTCTTTCCTATATGTGTACAGTACATTTTGATTCATACACGTCATGTGTTCATGTTATGCTCCAGTCTTGAATTTTCCTGTCACTCCACAAAACAAGGTAAGCTATTTTTGATAACAATACAAAGTTTTTTACTAATATGCTAATTATATGAATAAGTTATGATAATTACATAAAGAAAGATTGAAATGTAGGTGTCTATGGGTTTTGCTTTAAGGAGAAACAAATAGTGTACACTTGCTGTTTAGTAACATTAAAACTCACAGAGAGCAGTCAGTGCTGATTTTCATTATAGAAGCATGAGTTTTCAACCTCTTGTGTGCATTTGCAGATATTTTTTCCCCACAGGCTTACCAGTTAGTTAAATGAAACATAAAATGTAAGTAATAGAAAGTGCCAGACAGCCAGCTTTCCTGTCCAAACCCCATGTGTCACAAATAAACCATTCTGTAAGTACTACCTCAGAATCATTTCCTTCCATTCTGGCTTTAACATATTAGTTGGTTTCTGTGATGTCTTTGCAATGCCATTTTCACAGTTATGCAATATTAAATATATTCTTAATGTTCTAAGCGAGCTGATGTTGAAGGAGTGGTTTTTTTGTGCATCACGACAGACGAGAAAGCACTAGGAAACATTTATGACTTAATATTCACTGAGGAGGCCATTTTCATTTCACTATAATCACATAAGATATAAGGAGGGAATGTAGCATTGCTGTCTTTGTAGAACTGAAAACTCATGCAAATGAAATTTGGATTTGACTGTTTTGTTATGGATGCTGTAGGACAGACACAGCCAACTAGGGTCAAGAAGCCCAGTGAATCCTGTCAAATTGCTCTACTGCTTTGGTAAACACAGAAAAGGGAAAAAGAAAAATGATAGTATGTTTGTTCTGAATTTTTGTAGTATTTTTATTGTCAAGCCAAAATTTCTGAAACAATGTTAGAAATTGCAATAAATAGTAATCATGTTATGATTTATTGAGCACTTTAGAATTTTATGTTTTGGACACTGCAGTTGTCAGGGACTCAGACTCTGGGGTAAGACTCTTCTGAAAGGATTTTGTTTTTCAGTGACTTTGTAGACACATCCTTGAACTCCTCTATGTCTTCATTGTAAAATAAAATTCCAGTGTAAACAGTGCCTTCAACATGCCAGTGTAGGCTAATCAAAAGTTATCATGAAAAGTCAACCTGGAGTGATTAATATTGTTGTCACAAAAGTATACAACAATTCTAGCTTTCCTGTGCCTTCTGCATGTTTGTCTTTTAATTCTGATGACACATGCCATGCTTATATATATTTGTGTTTTTACTGATGTTTTTGCTCCTGGAATCTCCCTGGGTTGGTAGGAAGCTACTGTCAGATATAGTTAAGTCCAGGTAACAAAATTCCCTTGAGTGTCTGAAAAGTGCCAAGTCGTAGAATAGGGGTGGAGACACTGCTTTCATGATATTTACCTTTGTTTGGAAAGAGAAATACGCAGCTCATATCTGCAGAGAGCAAAAGTTTTAGAGGCAGTGTCTTCAATAGGTCCTAGAGAAACAGAGTGTGAAATTAAGAATAATCAAAGAAAACTCCTGACAAGTAGAGCCTTCCTAGGGAAACATGTGACATGTTTTCCACTCTTCATCTTCTTACACGGCTTTTCCTTTTTCTATTTACATCTGTTCAATATTAAGGAGTTTTCGTGTTTCAGGTCAGTGTACTGAGTTAGAAAAATTTAGGGCCTCTCATATGTTGGAATCTAGGGTCCTATTCGACCAACACTCTATGAATATCTTTTAAAAATCTGATGATTATATACAAATAATTTTTATTTTCATGTATTTGCTTTTGTATATGTATTTTTTACATTATTGTGTGAAATTTTCTAATCCTTTGAGTTTATTATCATTGTATGTGTGTGGGGGGTAAGCAATAGAGAAAGGTGGGTGATGTATGTGTGATGTGTTTCTGTGTGTGTGAGAGAGGTGATTTGCAGTGTGTGTGTGTGATCTGTGTGTGCACATATATGCTGTGGCATATGTGAAGGTCAGAAAACAACTTTATGAAGTTGCTCTCTCCAAACTCATATCATCAGGCTAATGGATCAGGTGCCATCATCTGCTGGGCCCTATCTCTGGTACTGTGTGACACTTTCTATCAAGTATGTTTTTAGCTAAATATAGCTGAAATTGATTCATAATATGCAAAGCCTAGTATTTTCATGGTTGCATTAATCCATTTTCTTTTTCAGTCATAGTTGAAAATGCTATTTTATTTCATACTTTCTCATCTTGCTTCTAATTTTATGCATCAAATTCTTTCTTTAATTTTTAAAAGCAAGGTCTCACTTATAGGTAAGGCTAGCCTTACACTATATAAGTAGCCCAGGCTAGGAGACATTTCCTTATTTTAAGAAGTATTTTATTTTTATCCTTTTCCAGTTTTTCAAATTTGATTTATCCTGGAGTAAATAATAAAATTGTACAAATATACCAAACTTTTTTAAAAATAAAATTATCTCAGATTTAATATGACCTTTGTTAAACATTTTATTAAATTTGTTCCTTGATTATTTCCTTTATGTACACAATGTTTTCTGATTATTCCCACTCTCATATTAATGAATAGGAAAGAAGAGGTGGGGATTTTTATTTTCTGTTTCAGAACATATTACTAATTTTATTTTAGATATTTTTAAAAGTTACTGTGTAGTTTTCTATTGATATTAAAAGAAAATCATATTCATTTAGTATATAAAAATTAAAGAAACTATCACTCCTTTCCTATGCTTTTACTCATCTGTTGCATAAGTATTATTCATCTAATACCATATAAATTGAGCTGCCATAATTTTATTTGCTGTTAGCACATTTTATTATGGTATGCCATATTTATGAACACAGAAACTTCAATCAATATTTTGGTATTATTAATCAACATTATTAAGAAGCCACCTCTTCATCATTAATAATTTTTTTTATTTGTATTTTTCCCCTTTGGATATACTTTTAATATTTGCATAAAATTATTACATCAGAAGACACATTATCTTGCTTCAGATGCTTATTAAATACTAAGTAGTTGTTAAGTACACACAAAATGAGAAAAAAAGATAGCAGAAAAGCAACTCCATAAAGGACTATGTGGGCGGTGCGGGCAGGTGATGTAAATTATGACATGTAGGTCATAAGGGAATACACAGAGAAGAGGGCTTTCCATACAACCATTTTAGGACAAGTGAGCAAAGAGAGTTCCAGACCAAAGGATGCATTTCACTTAAATCTACAGAATTTAGGGAAACCCTCATGATCAACAGAGGGGCATATATAATCTCAATGCAGTGTTTCAAAATTGAAAAGAAACTGTGAATAACAAGGAGTTAGAATCACTGATAGAGGTAATGGTATGTCCATATAGAAAGGTCTGACAAAATTCTTATGTGAGACTTTTGACAGTCAAATCTATGAGCCTGTCTTTCATTAAACACCTTTATTTAAATAAGTAAACAAAGAACCATTGTTGTACAAATTCTGGTTGTATTAAAAGAAACTCAGAGCCAGATATCAGGAAAGACTGAAATATCAAAGAGAGAAACACCACAGTCAAATCTCACCCAGCTATCTTCCAACTTCCTTAGCCTCTTCCTTTCTTCTAATGTCTCATTTGTCTTTCTATGCCTGCCTTAAATACTTTCTTCACCCAGTGGTATCACTTCCAGGTTAAGATTAAAGACATGAGCTACTACTATTTGGTAGTTAGGTTTGAACTCACAGAAACACAATAAGATCTCTGTCTCTGGAGTGATGGGATTAAAGGCATGGCACCACCACTGCCACCACTGGAATTCCCTTTGTAAACCAAGATGGCCTCAAACTCAGATCTGCTGGGATTAAAGGCATTGGTCATTATGCCCAATCTTTCTTCATGCTGGGATTAAAGGTGTAAATTACCACTCACTGACCCCCTGGACTGACTGTGGATAGATCTCTTGATATTCCAGACTGGATTTATTAAATATATATATCACCACAAATCTTGGCTTATTTGTGTCCAGTGGAAAGAATTCTCCTATAAAATTAACATTTAATAAAGTACTTATGTACAAATGAGTTAATGAAAACATGATTGTAATTGTACATCTGAAAGTACTATCTGTGTTTATGTACACACCATAAAAACTTTTACCTAGTAATATCTGAAAACTACTTTTACAAAATTGGGAAATATATTTTGCATATATTTTTATCAGAGACCAAATTGGAGTTTTCTTTTAAAAAATAATCAGAAACATTACCAAGGATGACACTTAACAAAATTATCATTATTATATGCAGGGTTTCATTTAGAACTGTTTTGAACAGCAGGGCTGAGTATCATGTGTTGGTCAGTGTCACGGCAGAGGTAACAATTTACCACAACCATGGGTCTTCCATAGGTCAGAACTGTGAAGGGTCAGTCTGATTACTGAGAAAGCATCATTATCACCGAGGCTGGTCAGGTTAAAGGTGTTGACTTGTTTTCAAACATCTGTCAGCTGTTGCTGAGTACCATGTTTTCAGTTATAGTTTTATTCAATAGAAAATTTGCTAGTATTGCAGGCCAGATCGGAGTTACGTATAAAAATATATTCAGATCATTTTCCTAATGTAGTTTTCTTGCACAAAGAATGGCATTTCTAGTTTCTGAACAAAATTGTCATCTATTTTTAGAAAGCTTTGTACTTTGCTTCCTAAATAGTTTTATTACCTCATATGTGTACTTCAATCAAATGCCAGATTATAAGGTTCCTATGGAATAACTTGGAATAACTAATATATATGACATTTCCTCAAATAAAACTGTTTCCAACAGTCTTGTCTTTCTGTCTTGGGGTCTGTACATTGATCTCTGCTATATTTGACTTCCTTATCTTGACTACATGCTTAAAATAAGGGATTTTTAAATATTTCATAACTTTACATCCAGAATGCAGTTTCTCCTCTTTTCCCTTCCAGTTCCTTCTCCCCACATCCCTCTGTTCATCCTCACCTTCCATCCACTCCTCTGTTTCTACTCAGAAAAGAACAGGCTTCCCACGGAGTTCAAGAGAACATGTTATATTAAGTTGCAGTAAGACTAAGGTACCTCTCCTTGTCTTAACACTGGGCAAGACAATCCAGTTTGAGAAGTAGGTTGCAGCTTTGTAGATAATGAGAAATATATAAGAGTAACAGAAAATCTTTTGACTCGGAAAATGCTATTTATTGATCAAGTAACGTTTTACAAAAAGAAAAACAGCCTTTGTATGTCTCAATTTACTTTTCTTTTTTTTTAAGGGCCTCAAATAAATCAACTTGCTTAATTTTCAGATAAATATATGGAGTAAAGAGAAAATCTACTTTGGGTATAGCTGGTATCACAACACCATTTCTCCTGCTTTTAGGAATACTAGCAAATCTTTTGAGAATTGGCTGAGATGATGTCTGAACATATGTTTATTAATGGTTTTTGGCCTTGCAATTAAACTTTTATAATGTATGGATCTTATGTTAATATTTGAATATAGACAAAACTATTTTGGGTAAAGAACATTTAGAATGCAAAAAAAAAAATCTAAAAATCACCTGGCCAGTAACGATAATTAGATATTCAAAGAGTCATTGGAGCCCCACATTCCACTTCAGCTATTTTATGGAACATTAGGTCACAGATAATTGAATCTAGAATTACAGAAGAAAATTTATTCAGGATTTTACTGTTTTTGCACACTTAAATTTGAGTTTGAGCAGACTATACCAGGACTGGAAGGAGTATATTGGAAACAATGGCACCGACAAGAACTGAAAATCCTGTTAATTATTTAATGGGAAAGGAAAATGCCTAGAACAGCCATAAAGTGCATTAAGTTCATAGCAGGAAATCCATTCCCTTTTACAAATTTTCATAAATATTACCATAGCAATGGTAGCATATGCCTTCTGCTACCAGGTCAGAAAATAGCATCATGCTTGATTTGTAGCCATACATTGCCTAGAGGGAGTAATTCCAAGGTAGTGCTGAGCTAAGCCCAAAGCAGATTTTTCTCTTTATCCCTAAGCTCCCTACTATGTGGCTACATAACTTGCTTATGATGGAATCTCAGTTTTCAACTTATTAAGATTTAGAGTCATCTGGAAGATGAATCAATGCATATACATACACGAGATTATCTTTAGTATGATGATTTAAGTGGAAGAACTTGTACACTGTTGGTAGCACCATTCCTTGGGCAAAGATCTTATATTATATAAAGGAAAAATTGTGGTGAGCAAAAATATACAACAATCTCTGCTTTTTGACTGCAAATGCAAAAGCTGCCTTAAGCTTCCAATGCTTTGAATTCCCCATCGTGATGGATTATACCCTGGAACTGTATGTCAAAATTAACCCTTCCTTTTTTAAGTGGCCTTGTCAGGATCTTTTGTCCGAGCAGCAAAAAAGTAACTGATACTCTACTTTTGCATGAGATAGAGTTTTTCCAGTAAATATTCTAAAGGGGCAAGAATGTTTAAGAATGCATGGTTTTGTGTATTTAAAATATTAAATTTGGGGTAAATTTATTTTGTGAAAAAATTAATGAGCTATTATTTCCAGATGAATATGTTATGGTGAACAGTGTATAGGATAGATAACCAGTAAGTAGAGGTAAAGATTAATATTTCAAATGTTAATAACACTGGTCCTTTCACAATTCTGAGAATCAATAATCTGTAAAGAATTTGAGGCTGAAAATTATGCTCCTTCAAATTCTTGTTGACTATTATCAATGTATCTAGAGTTCTGTATCTGTGTATTAACACTGGTAGGTAACTAGATAAATAGTTAAAAAAAACTCAGATAGAAACTGTGACAGAGACATCATTATTTTACTTGCTACTTGTGTAGGCACCGAAAATAGCTACATTACTCACACTATGCTCTATAGATGCTCAACACATGCATATCATGACACTCGGTTTGGTTATGGCCTCCCCTGCACACTTAAAAGTAATCATTGACTTATATGAATCCTTAAAAGGATGTGTTTCCTCAGGATATTTCATATCTCAAATATTAGAGAAAAAAAAGAAAATGAAGAAAGAGAAAAGTGAGATAAGTAATAGGTGTGGTGATACAATTGCACGCCAATACATTTCATTTGGCTGCGATCACTGTTTGGAACCCACAAAAGTGAAAACATAGTAGAATAAACACTATATTCTATATTTAACTATAAATATTAAATAAAGTGCATAATGGACCATAGCTATGCTGTACAGTTTCTAGTTCAATGTAGAGCTGGGTGTTTGCTTATTTTTGCTTGCAGTTTTATGTAGCATTAAGCTCCTTTACAACCGTACTGTCTAAAAAGAGTTAAATTGTCTCGAGGAAAGACATTATCAGTATATTACATATCTAACACTTATCATTGCTTTTACTTTTATTCCTCTCACATCTGCTCCATATTCAAAGAAATGATATCAGTGTAGATGGCTGGGAAGTAGATAAACAATTTTTTTAAGGCACTGCCACTGGATAAGAACTTTTTTCTAGCATGATGCTGGGAACCTGTCTTTGAAGGATTATTAGTGTTTACCTTGCTTCAAAAATTCCTTGCTAAGTTCTTCCCTGCATGAACATAATCATTTTCCAAGGCTCTGATCTAGAGACACTTCATCTGTGCAACCTCTCTTGATGCTTCCCGGAAGAAAACTGGCTGCTTTTTGTGTTTTATCTTTGGTGCATTGAGAGACATTAACTTATTGATAGAATGTCTGATATCTTTAGGCAAATTTACTAATATGTGTTTTCATGTCTGTGATCAGGTCTTGGGTTAACTTCAGAGAAGCTGTTGTTGGGCTGAACTAAACAAGAAGAAGAATAGAAATGTTCTCTCAGGTTCCAACAGGGGGAAAATAATAAGTCCAAAAGGTAGCAATGACAAGGGCACAGATTATTTAATTTCATTACTAATAATTAGAGCTGTCTGATAATGGAATGCCCTGCCTTTACAATGTAGGTCAAGCACAAGTGGATGATAACACAGGGGAAATGTAGCATAGCCTGATCTCGAAATTCCCCTCCAACTCCTGTATTCTGTGTCTTACATTTTTCTCTTGTGTCATTTACTACCCTCTTAGGTAGTCTTCAAAAGCACTTTCATATATATTATCTTATTTGTTTGAACCAGTTTCCAGTGGTGCATTTAGGGAAAGGTATTATCATTCTAATTACTCAAGAAAATGAGGCATAAAGAAGTTAAGCCACTTCAACAGGAATACTCAGTCAGCATTAAAATTGAGACCAAATCTTCAGGGTAGTTTTGTAATTTATTTGTAGAAGGAATATGTAAAACTATTATTTTGACATTTGAGGAAACATAGTTATTGATTTTTCATTGTGAAATGTGTTTTTCCATATTATACATTCATACATGCTTAATTTGTTTTACTAATGAAAATACCATTGTAATTTTTATGACACATTCAATTTTCATACATATCAATAGTTCTCAATAGTTTGTAAAGTATGTAATATGAAACACTGAACCTATGATGAAGCAGAGATAAGATGTTATGTGTTTCTGATGCCAGGTGTGGAACAGAGTGACTGAATACTAATTTGCTGAGTATTTATTTTCTATTTCATGTCCAGACCTCCAAGTTCTCACCTATTTCCAGTTAGCATTCAGTTTGGCAGAGCTGATGACTCCAGTGTACACCTTATAAGAGCTGTACACAGAACAGTTGCTTATGTTGAATTAAATATCTGCCATACACTTTATTTTATTCTAGACTCTCTGCATTCTAATCTTGTAAGTGCCTAAGAGAGATTAAAATTATGAGTTTGATGTTTCTTGGAGATAGTTTGAAATTGAATGAGAGTGGTTAGCTGATCATTTCTGTTCCCTCTTCCCATGTAACACACCAGAATAGAACATACTTTCTCAACACACTGCAGTCCTTTAATTTGAGATTGTGATAACTGACTGCCTTTCCTTTGTCTCATGCTGTAGCTTCAGCTAGAGCCACTTTGTTTTTGGTCATGTGGCCTGTTTATTAGATAGCTCATTTGCGTACTTCATAGCACAGTGGCCCATGACTTCTCTGGAGGGAAGGTAAAAACTTCCCATCCCACTTCAACTGGAATCTCAAATCTATGATGACGACTTCATGAACATTGTGTAAACCAATGCATGTCAAGTCACAAGGCCAGCTCACATGGAATCATAAAAAGCATGCCTCATATAAAGGGAGGAACACTGTACATCAAAAAGAGATGACAGGAAGTGTGGGTGTTACTTTTGTGGCTACTGTTGCAAGGAGCTTACAGTGACCTACCAGTGTGGTGAGAGCTCCCAGTGCAGAAAGAATTCTAGAATTGTTTGCTAAGTTTCAAAATGATAACAAACAAGAATATTGATCAAAATTCTGTGTTATAATCTCAATTTTTACAGAGTCAATCATGCTACACTAATTATGGGTTATACCTATGTTTTAGCTGTCTTTTTAGTTGTCTTTTAAAATTTGGATTCCCATAAGTATACATACCTTATATACAATAGATCATCAGTTTGAGATTTCAGTCTCCTCTCTCTCTCTCTCTGTTTCTCTCATAATTTTTATAGAAATGATTTTATTATAAATTTTCATATGTAAAATGGACTTGTATTATATTAATTTCTCTACGGTCCTTTCCTGTTACCTTCCTTCTGTTTGTGTTCATTCCCTTCCACTTCTTCCACCATCCCTTAGTCTGCTTTCATCCTTATTTATTCAGTTAGCTGGTTAATTAGCTTGTTGACCCAGCAAGTTTCACTAGGGTATAAAAGGATAGCTGTCAACAGGCTCAGTCTTAAGAAGAACTTGTGCCTATGTACAGTATTCATATACTGATTATTTATCTGTGCTGTGACCTCAGGTTCTTGGCTTTTTTATATTCTTTTTTATAAACAAAATAACTTGTTAGTATGTTATTTATTTTTAAATATAATATTTTATTTTACATTGGTTATTAGATTTCATTCAGAGGAGTTAGGTTTATTGTAAATTGACATAAAAAATTTAACAAATTGCTGATTGAGTTCTTTTTATCTCAGCAAAGGCAAGAGTCTCATCTACTGTTGCTAATAAGTAAAAAATGATGTAGAACATTAGTTAAATCATTACTAAATAACACTATTTAAAACCCAAAAATATTCATCTAAATATCTAGGCATGGTTGATTAATTTTACCTTAATTTAACTTTTAACATTCATCTTATTGTTGTGTTTATGGCATGACATTAAAATAACAGTTGTGATGAATGTAAGAAGTGTATTTTTGTCCTCGTGAATTTCACCTCATCTGTCAGACACTCTCATTTAAACACAGAATAGACTACACCTACACCTATAAGTGAATGGCCTGGTAATATAAATCACACAATGAATATATTTGACGGTGGAGTTTTGGTCCCATCATTTAGCCAATTTAAAGTTGACTGGAAAAATAATCCTTTTAGTCCATTAACATCATACAATGAGTAGTTTGTAGAAATAAAGTCAACCATTTTCCTCCAATAGAATTTTTTTACAAATCTGAAGAAAGCTGGAGTCAGGGTTCTAGGAGAACATTTCAATAAAGCTTTCTTTTGGCACATGTTAATTATTTTGTTTGTAAAGCATACCTCTCTGAGTGAACCTTTTATTCTGGCAGCCATAATATTTTCATTAAGAAAAAATATATTGCACATTTTATAGCAGATTTTATTTTTGTTCTGATTCACACTGGAGACTCAAAATAGCAGCTTAATTGCTGAAGAGCAAAGAATATTTGCAAAATTAAACTGGGAACAGAAATCTTTATATATTTGCATCAAAATATTTACAGATTCTTTCTCTGGAGTAACAAAATAAAAATTAAATAAAGTCTATTTATAATATTAAAAGTAAACAATGAGCAAATCTCACTAAATTTTTTTGTAAAGATGTTATAATGAAATAGTATATTTAATTGTAGTTTAATAAATTATTTCTTGTTTTGTAAAATATTATGAGTTCTTATTTCATCATTGTTTTGATTAATTTAAAAATGATCTAATTTCTTAGATAAACTATAGAATATTCTAGAATAAGATTTGGTTTTCCTATTGTTGAGTTTTTGAGATAAATTTTGTAAGTTAAATTACTAACAAAGAATAAAATTAAGTAAACACAATGTAAAATACTATGGAGGTATATTATTAAGGATATTGCTTTATTAAAATTTCTTTTTATTTTATGTGTTAATGTTTAGTTGGTTGCTATCACTGAGTTAGTGTTCTCTAGAGAAGTGGTTCTAAACCTTCAGATTGTAACCCCTTCATGGTTGACTGACCTTTTCACAGGGGTCACATATGAGATATCCTGCATATCATATACTTACATCACAATTCATCACAGTAGCAAAATTACAAATATCGAAGTATCAATAAAATAATTCTATGATTGATTGTCACCTCAATATGAGGAACTGTATTAAAGGATCACAGTATTAAGCAGATTGAGAACCATTATTCCTGAGGAATAGGACCAATGAGATTCGTACATATATACATTTATAAAATGTATGTTTGTATAAGTATATATACATGAATATATAAATACACATATATTAATAAATAATGTCATATGTTCTACAAAATTATAATGCATATAGTTCACATATAATATATTTTATTAATATATGAACTGGATTTGGCCAGAAGTGGAGACTGATCTAAGCATTATTGGA